>OY744482.1:115889410-116049410 GCA_963556165.1 Tipula helvola
GTCTCAACACCTATTGAAAGAGGTATCAAACATCAAAATCGGAGCACAATTGCAGATTTTCGATTTTTCTGGCTCTGAATTTGTGGGCTATAGTTCAGTTGATTTTCAATAAAATTGAATTTTCTGCGAAATGTGTAGAAATGTGCGAGCGATCAAAATGACCGTTGGCATGACGATTGTAGGTCTCAACACCCATTGAAAGAGGTATCAACCATCGAAATCGGAGCACAATTGCAGATTTTCGATTTTTCTGGCTCTGAATTTGTGGGCTATAGTTCAGTTGATTTTCAATAAAATTGAATTTTCTGCGAAATGTGTAGAAATGTGCGAGCGATCAAAATGACCGTTGGCATGACGATTGTAGGTCTCAACACCTATTGAAAGAGGTATCAACCATCGAAATCGGAGCACAATTGCAGATTTTCGATTTTTCTGGCTCTGAATTTGTGGGCTATAGTTCAGTTGATTTTCAATAAAATTGAATTTTCTGCGAAATGTGTAGAAATATTAGAGCGATCCAAATGACCGTTGGCATGACGATTGTGGGTCTCAACACCCATTGAAAGAGGTATCAACCATCGAAATCGGAGCACAATTGCAGATTTTCGATTTTTCTGGCTCTGAATTTGTGGGCTATAGTTCAGTTGATTTTCAATAAAATTGAATTTTCTGCGAAATGTGTAGAAATGTGCGAGCGATCAAAATGACCGTTGGCATGACGATTGTAGGTCTCAACACCTATTGAAAGAGGTATCAAACATCAAAATCGGAGCACAATTGCAGATTTTCGATTTTTCTGGCTCTGAATTTGTGGGCTATAGTTCAGTTGATTTTCAATAAAATTGAATTTTCTGCGAAATGTGTAGAAATGTGCGAGCGATCAAAATGACCGTTGGCATGACGATTGTAGGTCTCAACACCCATTGAAAGAGGTATCAACCATCGAAATCGGAGCACAATTGCAGATTTTCGATTTTTCTGGCTCTGAATTTGTGGGCTATAGTTCAGTTGATTTTCAATAAAATTGAATTTTCTGCGAAATGTGTAGAAATGTGCGAGCGATCAAAATGACCGTTGGCATGACGATTGTAGGTCTCAACACCTATTGAAAGAGGTATCAAACATCAAAATCGGAGCACAATTGCAGATTTTCGATTTTTCTGGCTCTGAATTTGTGGGCTATAGTTCAGTTGATTTTCAATAAAATTGAATTTTCTGCGAAATGTGTAGAAATGTGCGAGCGATCAAAATGACCGTTGGCATGACGATTGTAGGTCTCAACACCTATTGAAAGAGGTATCAAACATCAAAATCGGAGCACAATTGCAGATTTTCGATTTTTCTGGCTCTGAATTTGTGGGCTATAGTTCAGTTGATTTTCAATAAAATTGAATTTTCTGCGAAATGTGTAGAAATGTGCGAGCGATCAAAATGACCGTTGGCATGACGATTGTAGGTCTCAACACCCATTGAAAGAGGTATCAACCATCGAAATCGGAGCACAATTGCAGATTTTCGATTTTTCTGGCTCTGAATTTGTGGGCTATAGTTCAGTTGATTTTCAATAAAATTGAATTTTCTGCGAAATGTGTAGAAATGTGCGAGCGATCAAAATGACCGTTGGCATGACGATTGTAGGTCTCAACACCTATTGAAAGAGGTATCAAACATCAAAATCGGAGCACAATTGCAGATTTTCGATTTTTCTGGCTCTGAATTTGTGGGCTATAGTTCAGTTGATTTTCAATAAAATTGAATTTTCTGCGAAATGTGTAGAAATGTGCGAGCGATCAAAATGACCGTTGGCATGACGATTGTAGGTCTCAACACCCATTGAAAGAGGTATCAACCATCGAAATCGGAGCACAATTGCAGATTTTCGATTTTTCTGGCTCTGAATTTGTGGGCTATAGTTCAGTTGATTTTCAATAAAATTGAATTTTCTGCGAAATGTGTAGAAATGTGCGAGCGATCAAAATGACCGTTGGCATGACGATTGTAGGTCTCAACACCCATTGAAAGAGGTATCAACCATCGAAATCGGAGCACAATTGCAGATTTTCGATTTTTCTGGCTCTGAATTTGTGGGCTATAGTTCAGTTGATTTTCAATAAAATTGAATTTTCTGCGAAATGTGTAGAAATGTGCGAGCGATCAAAATGACCGTTGGCATGACGATTGTAGGTCTCAACACCTATTGAAAGAGGTATCAAACATCAAAATCGGAGCACAATTGCAGATTTTCGATTTTTCTGGCTCTGAATTTGTGGGCTATAGTTCAGTTGATTTTCAATAAAATTGAATTTTCTGCGAAATGTGTAGAAATGTGCGAGCGATCCAAATGACCGTTGGCATGACGATTGTAGGTCTCAACACCCATTGAAAGAGGTATCAACCATCGAAATCGGAGCACAATTGCAGATTTTCGATTTTTCTGGCTCTGAATTTGTGGGCTATAGTTCAGTTGATTTTCAATAAAATTGAATTTTCTGCGAAATGTGTAGAAATGTGCGAGCGATCAAAATGACCGTTGGCATGACGATTGTAGGTCTCAACACCTATTGAAAGAGGTATCAACCATCGAAATCGGAGCACAATTGCAGATTTTCGATTTTTCTGGCTCTGAATTTGTGGGCTATAGTTCAGTTGATTTTCAATAAAATTGAATTTTCTGCGAAATGTGTAGAAATATTAGAGCGATCCAAATGACCGTTGGCATGACGATTGTGGGTCTCAACACCCATTGAAAGAGGTATCAACCATCGAAATCGGAGCACAATTGCAGATTTTCGATTTTTCTGGCTCTGAATTTGTGGGCTATAGTTCAGTTGATTTTCAATAAAATTGAATTTTCTGCGAAATGTGTAGAAATGTGCGAGCGATCAAAATGACCGTTGGCATGACGATTGTAGGTCTCAACACCTATTGAAAGAGGTATCAAACATCAAAATCGGAGCACAATTGCAGATTTTCGATTTTTCTGGCTCTGAATTTGTGGGCTATAGTTCAGTTGATTTTCAATAAAATTGAATTTTCTGCGAAATGTGTAGAAATGTGCGAGCGATCAAAATGACCGTTGGCATGACGATTGTAGGTCTCAACACCCATTGAAAGAGGTATCAACCATCGAAATCGGAGCACAATTGCAGATTTTCGATTTTTCTGGCTCTGAATTTGTGGGCTATAGTTCAGTTGATTTTCAATAAAATTGAATTTTCTGCGAAATGTGTAGAAATGTGCGAGCGATCAAAATGACCGTTGGCATGACGATTGTAGGTCTCAACACCTATTGAAAGAGGTATCAACCATCGAAATCGGAGCACAATTGCAGATTTTCGATTTTTCTGGCTCTGAATTTGTGGGCTATAGTTCAGTTGATTTTCAATAAAATTGAATTTTCTGCGAAATGTGTAGAAATATTAGAGCGATCCAAATGACCGTTGGCATGACGATTGTGGGTCTCAACACCCATTGAAAGAGGTATCAACCATCGAAATCGGAGCACAATTGCAGATTTTCGATTTTTCTGGCTCTGAATTTGTGGGCTATAGTTCAGTTGATTTTCAATAAAATTGAATTTTCTGCGAAATGTGTAGAAATGTGCGAGCGATCAAAATGACCGTTGGCATGACGATTGTAGGTCTCAACACCTATTGAAAGAGGTATCAAACATCAAAATCGGAGCACAATTGCAGATTTTCGATTTTTCTGGCTCTGAATTTGTGGGCTATAGTTCAGTTGATTTTCAATAAAATTGAATTTTCTGCGAAATGTGTAGAAATGTGCGAGCGATCAAAATGACCGTTGGCATGACGATTGTAGGTCTCAACACCTATTGAAAGAGGTATCAAACATCAAAATCGGAGCACAATTGCAGATTTTCGATTTTTCTGGCTCTGAATTTGTGGGCTATAGTTCAGTTGATTTTCAATAAAATTGAATTTTCTGCGAAATGTGTAGAAATGTGCGAGCGATCAAAATGACCGTTGGCATGACGATTGTAGGTCTCAACACCCATTGAAAGAGGTATCAACCATCGAAATCGGAGCACAATTGCAGATTTTCGATTTTTCTGGCTCTGAATTTGTGGGCTATAGTTCAGTTGATTTTCAATAAAATTGAATTTTCTGCGAAATGTGTAGAAATGTGCGAGCGATCAAAATGACCGTTGGCATGACGATTGTAGGTCTCAACACCTATTGAAAGAGGTATCAAACATCAAAATCGGAGCACAATTGCAGATTTTCGATTTTTCTGGCTCTGAATTTGTGGGCTATAGTTCAGTTGATTTTCAATAAAATTGAATTTTCTGCGAAATGTGTAGAAATGTGCGAGCGATCAAAATGACCGTTGGCATGACGATTGTAGGTCTCAACACCCATTGAAAGAGGTATCAACCATCGAAATCGGAGCACAATTGCAGATTTTCGATTTTTCTGGCTCTGAATTTGTGGGCTATAGTTCAGTTGATTTTCAATAAAATTGAATTTTCTGCGAAATGTGTAGAAATGTGCGAGCGATCAAAATGACCGTTGGCATGACGATTGTAGGTCTCAACACCCATTGAAAGAGGTATCAACCATCGAAATCGGAGCACAATTGCAGATTTTCGATTTTTCTGGCTCTGAATTTGTGGGCTATAGTTCAGTTGATTTTCAATAAAATTGAATTTTCTGCGAAATGTGTAGAAATGTGCGAGCGATCAAAATGACCGTTGGCATGACGATTGTAGGTCTCAACACCTATTGAAAGAGGTATCAAACATCAAAATCGGAGCACAATTGCAGATTTTCGATTTTTCTGGCTCTGAATTTGTGGGCTATAGTTCAGTTGATTTTCAATAAAATTGAATTTTCTGCGAAATGTGTAGAAATGTGCGAGCGATCCAAATGACCGTTGGCATGACGATTGTAGGTCTCAACACCCATTGAAAGAGGTATCAACCATCGAAATCGGAGCACAATTGCAGATTTTCGATTTTTCTGGCTCTGAATTTGTGGGCTATAGTTCAGTTGATTTTCAATAAAATTGAATTTTCTGCGAAATGTGTAGAAATGTGCGAGCGATCAAAATGACCGTTGGCATGACGATTGTAGGTCTCAACACCTATTGAAAGAGGTATCAACCATCGAAATCGGAGCACAATTGCAGATTTTCGATTTTTCTGGCTCTGAATTTGTGGGCTATAGTTCAGTTGATTTTCAATAAAATTGAATTTTCTGCGAAATGTGTAGAAATGTGCGAGCGATCAAAATGACCGTTGGCATGACGATTGTAGGTCTCAACACCTATTGAAAGAGGTATCAAACATCAAAATCGGAGCACAATTGCAGATTTTCGATTTTTCTGGCTCTGAATTTGTGGGCTATAGTTCAGTTGATTTTCAATAAAATTGAATTTTCTGCGAAATGTGTAGAAATGTGCGAGCGATCAAAATGACCGTTGGCATGACGATTGTAGGTCTCAACACCCATTGAAAGAGGTATCAACCATCGAAATCGGAGCACAATTGCAGATTTTCGATTTTTCTGGCTCTGAATTTGTGGGCTATAGTTCAGTTGATTTTCAATAAAATTGAATTTTCTGCGAAATGTGTAGAAATGTGCGAGCGATCAAAATGACCGTTGGCATGACGATTGTAGGTCTCAACACCTATTGAAAGAGGTATCAACCATCGAAATCGGAGCACAATTGCAGATTTTCGATTTTTCTGGCTCTGAATTTGTGGGCTATAGTTCAGTTGATTTTCAATAAAATTGAATTTTCTGCGAAATGTGTAGAAATATTAGAGCGATCCAAATGACCGTTGGCATGACGATTGTGGGTCTCAACACCCATTGAAAGAGGTATCAACCATCGAAATCGGAGCACAATTGCAGATTTTCGATTTTTCTGGCTCTGAATTTGTGGGCTATAGTTCAGTTGATTTTCAATAAAATTGAATTTTCTGCGAAATGTGTAGAAATGTGCGAGCGATCAAAATGACCGTTGGCATGACGATTGTAGGTCTCAACACCTATTGAAAGAGGTATCAAACATCAAAATCGGAGCACAATTGCAGATTTTCGATTTTTCTGGCTCTGAATTTGTGGGCTATAGTTCAGTTGATTTTCAATAAAATTGAATTTTCTGCGAAATGTGTAGAAATGTGCGAGCGATCAAAATGACCGTTGGCATGACGATTGTAGGTCTCAACACCCATTGAAAGAGGTATCAACCATCGAAATCGGAGCACAATTGCAGATTTTCGATTTTTCTGGCTCTGAATTTGTGGGCTATAGTTCAGTTGATTTTCAATAAAATTGAATTTTCTGCGAAATGTGTAGAAATGTGCGAGCGATCAAAATGACCGTTGGCATGACGATTGTAGGTCTCAACACCTATTGAAAGAGGTATCAAACATCAAAATCGGAGCACAATTGCAGATTTTCGATTTTTCTGGCTCTGAATTTGTGGGCTATAGTTCAGTTGATTTTCAATAAAATTGAATTTTCTGCGAAATGTGTAGAAATGTGCGAGCGATCAAAATGACCGTTGGCATGACGATTGTAGGTCTCAACACCCATTGAAAGAGGTATCAACCATCGAAATCGGAGCACAATTGCAGATTTTCGATTTTTCTGGCTCTGAATTTGTGGGCTATAGTTCAGTTGATTTTCAATAAAATTGAATTTTCTGCGAAATGTGTAGAAATGTGCGAGCGATCAAAATGACCATTGGCATTACGATTGTAGGTCTCAACACCCATTGAAAGAGGTATCAACCATCGAAATCGGAGCACAATTGCAGATTTTCGATTTTTCTGGCTCTGAATTTGTGGGCTATAGTTCAGTTGATTTTCAATAAAATTGAATTTTCTGCGAAATGTGTAGAAATGTGCGAGCGATCAAAATGACCGTTGGCATGACGATTGTAGGTCTCAACACCTATTGAAAGAGGTATCAAACATCAAAATCGGAGCACAATTGCAGATTTTCGATTTTTCTGGCTCTGAATTTGTGGGCTATAGTTCAGTTGATTTTCAAAAAAATTGAATTTTCTGCGAAATGTGTAGAAATGTGCGAGCGATCAAAATGACCGTTAGCATGACGATTGTAGGTCTCAACACCCATTGAAAGAGGTATCAACCATCGAAATCGGAGCACAATTGCAGATTTTCGATTTTTCTGGCTCTGAATTTGTGGGCTATAGTTCAGTTGATTTTCAATAAAATTGAATTTTCTGCGAAATGTGTAGAAATGTGCGAGCGATCAAAATGACCGTTGGCATGACGATTGTAGGTCTCAACACCCATTGAAAGAGGTATCAACCATCGAAATCGGAGCACAATTGCAGATTTTCGATTTTTCTGGCTCTGAATTTGTGGGCTATAGTTCAGTTGATTTTCAATAAAATTGAATTTTCTGCGAAATGTGTAGAAATGTGCGAGCGATCAAAATGACCGTTGGCATGACGATTGTAGGTCTCAACACCTATTGAAAGAGGTATCAACAACCATCAAAATCGGAGCACAATTGCAGATTTTCGATTTTTCTGGCTCTGAATTTGTGGGCTATAGTTCAGTTGATTTTCAATAAAATTGAATTTTCTGCGAAATGTGTAGAAATGTGCGAGCGATCCAAATGACCGTTGGCATGACGATTGTAGGTCTCAACACCCATTGAAAGAGGTATCAACCATCGAAATCGGAGCACAATTGCAGATTTTCGATTTTTCTGGCTCTGAATTTGTGGGCTATAGTTCAGTTGATTTTCAATAAAATTGAATTTTCTGCGAAATGTGTAGAAATGTGCGAGCGATCAAAATGACCGTTGGCATGACGATTGTAGGTCTCAACACCTATTGAAAGAGGTATCAACCATCGAAATCGGAGCACAATTGCAGATTTTCGATTTTTCTGGCTCTGAATTTGTGGGCTATAGTTCAGTTGATTTTCAATAAAATTGAATTTTCTGCGAAATGTGTAGAAATATTAGAGCGATCCAAATGACCGTTGGCATGACGATTGTGGGTCTCAACACCCATTGAAAGAGGTATCAACCATCGAAATCGGAGCACAATTGCAGATTTTCGATTTTTCTGGCTCTGAATTTGTGGGCTATAGTTCAGTTGATTTTCAATAAAATTGAATTTTCTGCGAAATGTGTAGAAATGTGCGAGCGATCAAAATGACCGTTGGCATGACGATTGTAGGTCTCAACACCTATTGAAAGAGGTATCAAACATCAAAATCGGAGCACAATTGCAGATTTTCGATTTTTCTGGCTCTGAATTTGTGGGCTATAGTTCAGTTGATTTTCAATAAAATTGAATTTTCTGCGAAATGTGTAGAAATGTGCGAGCGATCAAAATGACCGTTGGCATGACGATTGTAGGTCTCAACACCCATTGAAAGAGGTATCAACCATCGAAATCGGAGCACAATTGCAGATTTTCGATTTTTCTGGCTCTGAATTTGTGGGCTATAGTTCAGTTGATTTTCAATAAAATTGAATTTTCTGCGAAATGTGTAGAAATGTGCGAGCGATCAAAATGACCGTTGGCATGACGATTGTAGGTCTCAACACCTATTGAAAGAGGTATCAAACATCAAAATCGGAGCACAATTGCAGATTTTCGATTTTTCTGGCTCTGAATTTGTGGGCTATAGTTCAGTTGATTTTCAATAAAATTGAATTTTCTGCGAAATGTGTAGAAATGTGCGAGCGATCAAAATGACCGTTGGCATGACGATTGTAGGTCTCAACACCCATTGAAAGAGGTATCAACCATCGAAATCGGAGCACAATTGCAGATTTTCGATTTTTCTGGCTCTGAATTTGTGGGCTATAGTTCAGTTGATTTTCAATAAAATTGAATTTTCTGCGAAATGTGTAGAAATGTGCGAGCGATCAAAATGACCGTTGGCATGACGATTGTAGGTCTCAACACCCATTGAAAGAGGTATCAACCATCGAAATCGGAGCACAATTGCAGATTTTCGATTTTTCTGGCTCTGAATTTGTGGGCTATAGTTCAGTTGATTTTCAATAAAATTGAATTTTCTGCGAAATGTGTAGAAATGTGCGAGCGATCAAAATGACCGTTGGCATGACGATTGTAGGTCTCAACACCTATTGAAAGAGGTATCAAACATCAAAATCGGAGCACAATTGCAGATTTTCGATTTTTCTGGCTCTGAATTTGTGGGCTATAGTTCAGTTGATTTTCAATAAAATTGAATTTTCTGCGAAATGTGTAGAAATGTGCGAGCGATCCAAATGACCGTTGGCATGACGATTGTAGGTCTCAACACCCATTGAAAGAGGTATCAACCATCGAAATCGGAGCACAATTGCAGATTTTCGATTTTTCTGGCTCTGAATTTGTGGGCTATAGTTCAGTTGATTTTCAATAAAATTGAATTTTCTGCGAAATGTGTAGAAATGTGCGAGCGATCAAAATGACCGTTGGCATGACGATTGTAGGTCTCAACACCTATTGAAAGAGGTATCAACCATCGAAATCGGAGCACAATTGCAGATTTTCGATTTTTCTGGCTCTGAATTTGTGGGCTATAGTTCAGTTGATTTTCAATAAAATTGAATTTTCTGCGAAATGTGTAGAAATATTAGAGCGATCCAAATGACCGTTGGCATGACGATTGTGGGTCTCAACACCCATTGAAAGAGGTATCAACCATCGAAATCGGAGCACAATTGCAGATTTTCGATTTTTCTGGCTCTGAATTTGTGGGCTATAGTTCAGTTGATTTTCAATAAAATTGAATTTTCTGCGAAATGTGTAGAAATGTGCGAGCGATCAAAATGACCGTTGGCATGACGATTGTAGGTCTCAACACCTATTGAAAGAGGTATCAAACATCAAAATCGGAGCACAATTGCAGATTTTCGATTTTTCTGGCTCTGAATTTGTGGGCTATAGTTCAGTTGATTTTCAATAAAATTGAATTTTCTGCGAAATGTGTAGAAATGTGCGAGCGATCAAAATGACCGTTGGCATGACGATTGTAGGTCTCAACACCCATTGAAAGAGGTATCAACCATCGAAATCGGAGCACAATTGCAGATTTTCGATTTTTCTGGCTCTGAATTTGTGGGCTATAGTTCAGTTGATTTTCAATAAAATTGAATTTTCTGCGAAATGTGTAGAAATGTGCGAGCGATCAAAATGACCGTTGGCATGACGATTGTAGGTCTCAACACCTATTGAAAGAGGTATCAAACACCAAAATCGGAGCACAATTGCAGATTTTCGATTTTTCTGGCTCTGAATTTGTGGGCTATAGTTCAGTTGATTTTCAATAAAATTGAATTTTCTGCGAAATGTGTAGAAATGTGCGAGCGATCCAAATGACCGTTGGCATGACGATTGTAGGTCTCAACACCCATTGAAAGAGGTATCAACCATCGAAATCGGAGCACAATTGCAGATTTTCGATTTTTCTGGCTCTGAATTTGTGGGCTATAGTTCAGTTGATTTTCAATAAAATTGAATTTTCTGCGAAATGTGTAGAAATGTGCGAGCGATCAAAATGACCGTTGGCATGACGATTGTAGGTCTCAACACCTATTGAAAGAGGTATCAACCATCGAAATCGGAGCACAATTGCAGATTTTCGATTTTTCTGGCTCTGAATTTGTGGGCTATAGTTCAGTTGATTTTCAATAAAATTGAATTTTCTGCGAAATGTGTAGAAATATTAGAGCGATCCAAATGACCGTTGGCATGACGATTGTGGGTCTCAACACCCATTGAAAGAGGTATCAACCATCGAAATCGGAGCACAATTGCAGATTTTCGATTTTTCTGGCTCTGAATTTGTGGGCTATAGTTCAGTTGATTTTCAATAAAATTGAATTTTCTGCGAAATGTGTAGAAATGTGCGAGCGATCAAAATGACCGTTGGCATGACGATTGTAGGTCTCAACACCTATTGAAAGAGGTATCAAACATCAAAATCGGAGCACAATTGCAGATTTTCGATTTTTCTGGCTCTGAATTTGTGGGCTATAGTTCAGTTGATTTTCAATAAAATTGAATTTTCTGCGAAATGTGTAGAAATGTGCGAGCGATCAAAATGACCGTTGGCATGACGATTGTAGGTCTCAACACCCATTGAAAGAGGTATCAACCATCGAAATCGGAGCACAATTGCAGATTTTCGATTTTTCTGGCTCTGAATTTGTGGGCTATAGTTCAGTTGATTTTCAATAAAATTGAATTTTCTGCGAAATGTGTAGAAATGTGCGAGCGATCAAAATGACCGTTGGCATGACGATTGTAGGTCTCAACACCTATTGAAAGAGGTATCAAACATCAAAATCGGAGCACAATTGCAGATTTTCGATTTTTCTGGCTCTGAATTTGTGGGCTATAGTTCAGTTGATTTTCAATAAAATTGAATTTTCTGCGAAATGTGTAGAAATGTGCGAGCGATCAAAATGACCGTTGGCATGACGATTGTAGGTCTCAACACCCATTGAAAGAGGTATCAACCATCGAAATCGGAGCACAATTGCAGATTTTCGATTTTTCTGGCTCTGAATTTGTGGGCTATAGTTCAGTTGATTTTCAATAAAATTGAATTTTCTGCGAAATGTGTAGAAATGTGCGAGCGATCAAAATGACCGTTGGCATGACGATTGTAGGTCTCAACACCCATTGAAAGAGGTATCAACCATCGAAATCGGAGCACAATTGCAGATTTTCGATTTTTCTGGCTCTGAATTTGTGGGCTATAGTTCAGTTGATTTTCAATAAAATTGAATTTTCTGCGAAATGTGTAGAAATGTGCGAGCGATCAAAATGACCGTTGGCATGACGATTGTAGGTCTCAACACCTATTGAAAGAGGTATCAAACATCAAAATCGGAGCACAATTGCAGATTTTCGATTTTTCTGGCTCTGAATTTGTGGGCTATAGTTCAGTTGATTTTCAAAAAAATTGAATTTTCTGCGAAATGTGTAGAAATGTGCGAGCGATCAAAATGACCGTTAGCATGACGATTGTAGGTCTCAACACCCATTGAAAGAGGTATCAACCATCAAAATCGGAGCACAATTGCAGATTTTCGATTTTTCTGGCTCTGAATTTGTGGGCTATAGTTCAGTTGATTTTCAATAAAATTGAATTTTCTGCATAAATGTGTAGAAATGTGCG
Source organism: Tipula helvola (assembly GCA_963556165.1). Taxonomy (NCBI): domain Eukaryota; kingdom Metazoa; phylum Arthropoda; class Insecta; order Diptera; family Tipulidae; genus Tipula; species Tipula helvola. The sequence continues at coordinate 115,901,574 of OY744482.1, forward strand.
AGCGATCCAAATGATTGTTGGCATGACGATTGTAGGTCTCAACACCTATTGAAAGAGGTATCAACCATCGAAATCGGAGCACAATTGCAGATTTTCGATTTTTCTGGCTCTGAATTTGTGGGCTATAATAGTTCAGTTGATTTTCAAAAAAATTGAATTTTCTGCGAAATGTGTAGAAATGTGCGAGCGATCAAAATGACCGTTAGCATGACGATTGTAGGTCTCAACACCCATTGAAAGAGGTATCAACCATCAAAATCGGAGCACAATTGCAGATTTTCGATTTTTCTGGCTCTGAATTTGTGGGCTATAGTTCAGTTGATTTTCAATAAAATTGAATTTTCTGCATAAATGTGTAGAAATGTGCGAGCGATCCAAATGATTGTTGGCATGACGATTGTAGGTCTCAACACCTATTGAAAGAGGTATCAACCATCGAAATCGGAGCACAATTGCAGATTTTCGATTTTTCTGGCTCTGAATTCGTGGGCTATAGTTCAGTTGATTTTCAATCAAATTGAATTTTCTGCGAAATGTGTAGAAATATTCGAGCGACCTAAATGACCGTTGGAATGACGATTGTATGTCTCAACACCTATTGAAATAGGTATCAACCATCGAAATCGGAGCACAATTGCAGATTTTCGATTTTTCTGGCTCTGAATTTGTGGGCTATAGTTCAGTTGATTTTCAATAAAATTGAATTTTCTGCGAAATGTGTAGAAATATTTGAGCAACCTAAATGACCGTTGGCATGACGATTGTAGGTCTCAACACCTATTGAAAGAGGTATATCAACCATCGAAATCGGAGCACAATTGCAGATTTTCGATTTTTCTGGCTCTGAATTTGTTCAGTTGATAAGGAACTCGGTTGTTTATTTATAATTTCATGCCATTTTTATCGAATTTTAATACAATCGCTTTAATCGAGTGTCTTCCTAATTGGCCTTTTTCCAGAAATGGTCCTAAATATAATTTTAGAATCCAATTTTCATCGATCAAACCGGGTGTCGTCATAATCGGTTAATAAACAGCAAAGTGCATTCCTAATGACAGTAATGACCGTATTCCAGAGCTTCTTCTAAATATCATTTAAAATCAAATTTCCATCGTACACAACGAATTTTATCATAATCGGTTAAGAAACAATCAAGTAAGGTAATTAGCCCTATTCCAGAACTTCATTTAAAAATCATCATTTCCATCGTGCATGCCCAATTTCATCATAATCAGTTAAGAAATAGCAAGTTCCTTCCCAATTGGTCTGAATTTAACTTGAAAAAGTTATATCAGGATAAATTTCTGAACGAGATATTCAAATTTTGGGACAGGCTAATCCCCAATTAGTGTTTTAAACTGAGGTTTTTCTGTAATTTATGTTTATTGAGTTACACAATATAAAATAAATAAACGAAAACCTGGGAAATCCCGGGATTTGTTCATGTTCGCATGTAGGATTTAGGATTACGGGTTGCAGTTGAAAGTTGAGTTTGGGGTTGAGTTGAGGTTTGACTTAAGGATAGAGTTGAGGGTTAAGTTGGAGTTGAGTTATGGTTGGGTTAAGGGTTGAGTTGAGGGTTGGGTTGCGGCTTGAGCTGAAGTCGTCAACCATAAGGTTGAATATGGTTTGAGTTTGAGTTTAGTTTGATTGGATTGAGCGGATCGGTTGGGGATTAATTTGGGGTCGAGTTGAGGGTCTATAGTGGGAGGTTAAATTAAATTGAGTTTTTGAGTCAAGCTCATACACGCTTGTAGCTTTTGGGATTGAGTTGGCGATTGTTTAGAGGGTTGAGATTTGGTTCGAGCTAAATTGAGTTGAAGTTGAGGTGGGTTTGAATTAGCATGCGTTGAGTTTGAGTGTGGGTTTGGGTTCAGGATTTATTTGGGGATTGCTTTGGGAATTAAATTGCAATTGAGTTTGAGCTGAAGATTGAGTCAATTTTCATGACCGAAGTTTTCAACTCGTGAATTCAAAAATATGAATTCTCATCTCTTTATCTCTCTCTATCTTTCTCTCTCTCTTTCAGTCTGCGTGGGTTTGGTGTTGTTAATTTTAAGATCGAATCGTTAAACATCCTAATTGAATTTCCAATGGTATGAGGTACACCCCTATAGTGATGCCATTCAGTCTTCTAACCAGGAGGACAGTATCATCTACATATAAACCAATACTATTTGGATTTAATCCATCTTGAGATACCAAGATATAAAGTTCAGAGCAAACAAAAGATTCTCACGATTATAACAATCATAGGCTTGTTGAAGACCCCACATTTTTTAAACCACATACTAAAACAGTGGTCACTAGTCGCTAAAGGAGGAAGAATATAATTGGGAAGATTATTGTCCCTCGGTAATCTACGCAAGGCATATTTTAAAACCTGTTTTTGAACCCTTTCAATAAGATCCGAAGATTCTTGATAAAATGGGTCCCAAATAACTACACCATACTCCAATTGTGAACGCACTAACGAAATATACAAGATTATAATCGCATAAGGATCCCAGAAGTCTTTCGAGAATCGTTTAACAAACCCTAACATGGAAAACGCGTTAGAAACAATGCCCTGTATTTGAATGTGGAATGATAAATTAGAAGCGAAAGTGTTATCCAAATCCTTGAAAGTGTCCCTTTCTCAATTCTATGGTCATTGAGAAGCAATTCGTAGTTAAAGTTCAAATCATTCCTTCTACGGGAAAATCTCATTGTTTTACACTTCTTAGTATTCAATAATAAATTATGACAAGTACACCAATTTGTAAAATCGGATAAATCAGATAGTTTTAAAAATTTTAATATCGTCAGCATATATGAGAATTTCAGAATACTTAATACAGTCAATCACGTCATTAATAAATAAAATGAATAAAAGGGGACCCAAATAGTTTCCTTGGGGAACCCCTGACGTTACATGAATCAACCTAGACTTGTAATTCCCACGCTTAACGATTTGAGTTCTACAATCTAAGTACGACTTAATCTACTTAATAGGTAGACTATTACAATCCGAAGACTCTAGTTTATCCAACAGTAGTTTGTGATCAAGTTTATCAAAGGCTTTGCTAAAATCTGAGTAAACAACCTGTATATCCTTCCCTAATTCGAAAGCAGTTGAAATAAAATTGGTCAGTAAAAACAAATTAGAAACAGTTGATCTGCCAGGAAGGAATCCATGTTGCTTAGATGAAATAAACCTACAAGTATAAAAGAAGAAAAATCCTTGACTAATTTTCCAAAAGGTTTCGGTAAAACGGATAAATTACTAATGGCTCGGTAATTTTTAATATCACTTCTGGAACCCGACTTAAATATTGGTTTAATTAACGAGCATTTCCAGAGGTTCGGAAAGTATCCTTGCTGATGACTTTTGTTAATTAGGACGGTGATGGGAAAGGCGATAGCATGGGCTGTCATCCTAAAAACCAAGGGAGGAATGGAATCGAAACCTGCACTTTGATTACTATCGAGTGATAGTAGTTCATTCAAAACAGTATCAACAACTAATTGCCAGGAAAATATATTTCCAGCCACAGGACAATAGCTCGATGTCGATTCTGTATACTGGTTTCTTTACATAAACACTCTCAAACAATTCGGCGAACAAGTTACAATTCTCTTTCAAATTATGACTCACACGAACATTCAAAAATATAGTAGATGGATATCTCCTTGTTTTTCTTTAAGAATCAACGAATTTCCAGAAGCTGTCTGTCAGGTCTACCTTTTATGTTCGATTCAATCTTCAAAATGTAATTGTTGTAAAGAAATTTATTCAATATTCGGTATTCATTTCATCCACGGCTCCTTTTTCTTATGGAGGGGGGGGGGGATTTAAATTTAGGAATAAATTTCTCCATTCCTACATTTAAAACATTATAAAATTCATCCAACACTTCATCTAAATGATCGTTACCTTCAAATGCACTACAATTATATTTGTCAAGAAAATCATTAAAGGAATCACAGTCCCCCATTTTAAAATTAAAATTTTCAACAATTAACTCATCCTTGACACTTTCACATACCATAAAAGGCAGTGATAGTTTTAAAGGAAAATGGTAAATGTTGGACGATCCTGCTAAATCGTCACACATATCGACAATAAATTCTTGATCCAACGACAAAAATGCCAGGTCCAAAACATTCCCACAATATTTTTAAAAGCCACACATTGTTTGAGACCCATCGAAACTAATCCGGTCATGAAGTTATCATAATTCGCATTCAAGTTCAACGGAGTTAAAAAATCATCAACTCGAAGCCAATTAACATTTGGTAAGTTGAAATCACCAAATATACATAAACGATCCTCTGGTTGCAAAGTGGGTGCTATATGCTGGACTTGATAATATCAATGAATTTATCATACACTCCAAAGTTAGACTCGCATGGAGTATACGTGACACAAACAATTAGTGAAAACGAGTGATACCTGCGATTCGTACTGCGATGTCCAAATCGCAATCAGTCAATGATGTCAGCCATGTCTCCGATATACAGACAACATCATATTCTTCCTCAAGTAAAGTTAAATATAGATTCCTCGATTTAGAGCGTATACTGCTCGCGTTATGATAATAAATATTTAGAGCTGAGCTACGAGGGGATGAATTAACTGGATATGATGACGATAAGGTAGAAGAATTTAACGGTGGTACTGATCAAACCGGATACCCATCTCGTTTTTTGATCTACGTGCTGCTGATTCATAAAAGGTTGAATTAGAATACCTGGAGGCCACATGTCTGAATTATCTAATTTATTGTAATGCTCCTGCGTCAAACCGATTTAAAAAAACGAACGTCAGAGAGCTATCCGCAACACGATCCTTTGCCAGCAATGTTTTACAATCCACTTGGTCAGCTATGCAGTCTGGTAGTTTGGAGTAAATGTAAGTTTTTATTGCTTCCTGTTTAACCGAGGGATGGATCCTACTAACATAAAGATACATCTTTTCCTGCAAAACAGCTAGAATTAATGTATTCAAAGGCTGCCCCGTCCTGGTAATGCCCTGATTAGAGGAAGGTAACAGCAATCCAGAAGAGTTATTAGTATGGTTTACATCATTCACATAGATTCCGATACACCGGTTGCTTTATCCATTAATGCACCAATTAACTTTTTGTTCTCGACCACTTCCAATTCTAATTTTTTTAAATCAACAACCTCCATCGCTCTATCTGCAACAACATCAATTTTTTTAAACAGCTTTGTTAACTTGCGCGAACCACTGCTTACAGCTGTTACAGTAATATGCAATATTCACGAATTTTTTTAATTGAGTTGATGGCCGCACGTTCTATTCCACTACAATCGTAATGGTATTGATTGCTACAAAAATTACAGCATACAATATCCATAAAAGTACCGCCAAATGCGTTCGAAGTTCGAACAGCTGTTACACGTCATTATAAAAATAAAGATAAAGCATTAACTTCAGATAACGATGTACCAAATGTAAACGATGAAATAAATCAAATTTACGTTGTGAGAAGTATTGATATGTAAATGCTCAATTGATGATATGCCATATTAATACAACTGCTACAAGGTCACACAGAAAACGGTTATCAATTTTATGTCAACAGTTTTATTGCACAACAGCAATTTTATTATACAATCACGTATATAAATACACAACTCAAAACAGGCGTTAGTAATAATTTGACAACAGTTTACAAAAACTAGTATTTTACTGATTCACTGATCGTAATTATTAATGGTCTTCAATAAAGTTGGAACTCATTGGAATTCTCATAGAACAATTTAATTTCACTACACCAGTATCAGTAAACACACTCAATACATAATATCTATAATTCAAGATTCAGAGATTTTATCTCAAAGTAAGCAAAAAACGGATGATTGAATAAAATAAACAAAAAAATGTCTCAATTTTGCAATGAATCAAACACACAAGTTTTCATAAATACCTTCACTTAGATAGTGCCTTTCTTTACGTGATATGACACACTTATTTAGTTTTAGTTAGTTCTCCCCTTCTCATTACACAGTACATTTATAAACCCCTTCGCTAATATTTTACATAAATTTCCATAATGAGTTTTCTAAGAATAAAATACAATAACACAACAACAACAACGAAATTCAATAAAAAATAATTATAGAAGTACAAAAAACGACTTATTTCATTATTATTCCAACTATTACCATTTTTTACATTCAATTAAATTTAATTAGAAACAATAATTTTGTTGGTTTTCTATATATACTTTGGTTTTGTATAGGTGGCGTGGCTGAGGGTAGATACGCAAACAATACTCACGATTCAAAATCATGTGATCACAAAAAATCATCGAATCGGTGTTACACATACAGAGCGACGGATATGGCAGCTGAGGATACGAGATGTGAAAGAATCGGACCGGGGTTGGTATATGTGCCAAATAAATACGGATCCGATGAAAAGTCAAGTCGGATATTTGGATGTTGTTGGTGAGTATTATATGTATAGCAACAATGTATTTTTTCTTGCTGTGTTGTTACACGATAAATGTAAAACGATTTATTGGCATAAATGAGCATAAATAGCCACACATGAAAACAAAACAACATACCATCCATATACAGTAAAAATTGTGTTAAAAAATTATTTTTTTATTGTATTATAGTTCCACCGGATATCCTAGATTATCCGACTAGCCAGGATATGATTGTTCGTGAGGGACATAATATAACACTTATATGTGCTGCGGTCGGTTCACCAGAACCAATAATTACATGGCGAAGGGAGAGAAATAAACCACTACTTTCGGTTGGAAGTCAAGAAGGTAATAATTAATGAATACAACAACAATTCAAGCATCAAAACACATAAAAAGGAAAATTCGAAAGACTTAATTTTGTTCTTCCTTTTTCATATTTTTTTTATTATTGCTTTAAATTGGATATGGTGGAATTGCTTTTAACACGAAAATCCATTCATATACAAAAATATTTTTTATTGTTGTAATTGCAGTGTTTAGTGTCGAAAGTCCTGCCATAACAATACCCAAAGTGAGTCGACATCATATGGGAGCATATTTGTGTATCGCTTCAAATGGTGTTCCACCAACCGTTAGTAAACGTGTCATGGTGATTGTTAATTGTAAGACATCATACAGCTTTCACAATTTAAATAAAATATCCAAATTATTTTTTTACTCTCTTCCCCCACAGTTCCGCCAACCATATGGTCACAAAATAATTTAATTTACACATCAATCGGGCAAAAAGTCACGCTCGAATGTATCACCGAATCGCATCCGAACTCAGTAAATTATTGGATACGCGGTAAAGGTGATATTGTACAGGGTGGTTCATATGAAACAATCGTACTGGATAATATTTATAAAGTTATTATGAAATTAATGGTGCGACCAATCAAATCAACCGATTTTGGAATATATAAATGTGTTGCCAAAAATTCATTGGGTGAATCGGAGGAGACGATAAAAATTCATCGTAAGTATTTTATTGCGTGATTCGGCCGGAGTAGATAATATACATCTCATCGATAATATAGAAATTAATATTTCGTCCACAGATAAAACAAAAATTGTAGATTCGCATGCATATCAACAAAAAAGCTTCTTAGGTACCTCAATAAATAAAAGTGGTACGTATTTAATTTTCAAATCTGGTCCAGATGCCAATTTTATGTGAATTTTTTATTTTTGCCAAATTTCAGATTGGGTGATGGCCGACACCAAATCACTAGCTGTTAATTTTAATTATCAACTAACAAATGTCTATGTTACATTTTTATCTTTTGCATATCTAATTTATACAATTTATCGAAATTTATGATTTTTATAATGTACAGTAAAAAAATGTTAGATTTAATTAAGAGATTTAAGGTTTTAACTTAAGAATATATCACAATGGAATCGCAGTGCAAAATAAATTGTTGTTATTTTAAAATTATGCAAATGATATACTGCAAGCATCTCCATGGTTTACAATACTTTTCTTCAGCCACATCGAATTCCGTTTTAAGGCCTATTCCATGCTTAGTTCCCCAAGGTAATTTTCTTTGGCGTTACTGTAACTAACATCAATATTATCATTTCTTTGCAACTTTATTTCCTTCCAATGAATTCAGAACTTGTTTTTGGACGTCCATTTTTCTAATTTTTTCTTACCTTCCTATTCTCACAAATAATGAGAGTTTTGCCGACAGTTTAGTACCTCTTTATAATATTTGAAGTCAATTGATCTTCCCCAGGATTTCCCTTCTTCTGTGCGTATCCTTTGATTATTAATCGAGCCTTATGTTAGAAAACTCGACCTTCGTCATCTCTCTTGATTTTGAAAACCTATTTGCAAGCAATAGGTTTAGTTTGGGGAGGCAGGTCTGTCAATTCCCAAGTCGAATTTTCAATTAAAGCATCCTGCTCCTCTTACATTGCTGACTTCCACAATTTCGCATCTGACCTTAATAATGCTTCCTCAACCGTCACATGATCATTTAATTCAACGGTCCAGCCAATCCAGCGAATGCAGTTCACTGACCAGCAACGGCACAAACAAACACACAAGCACCTGTCCGATCGAATGGAAAAATTCGGCTACTGCCTGGAGGATGACGAAACATTCGGCCGCTAGTAAGCTCGCTACGAGCACATCTTCACAGAAGCACAGAAATTGACGGTAATCCACCGGGTGAGTTTGCTCACTGAGAAGTTGTCAACCTCGGAGTACCAACGTTTCGCTGACCTCATCCTGCCAGGAGAAGATTTTCGGACGGAAAGAATCTGTCTTCACACTCCGCTACACGGAAAAAAATAAACTGGTCCTCAGCTAAGAAAACGGACTTTTATTTCAAGAAAATGTACTATTTCTTGATATAAAAGCTAATTTTCTTATTTCTATCGAGTTTTTCTTCATGTAAGAATTGTGTTTCTTGAAATGAAGAAAAATCGAAAGAAATAAGAAAATTGGCTTTTAAATCAAGAAAAAGTACATTTTCTTGAATTAAAAGTCCGTTTTCTTAGCTGAGGACCAGTTTATTTTTTCCGTGTACAAGTGTTTGAGTATCTTTAAAGGTGCAGGAGAAAGTTGGGACGATTTCGCAGGCCAAGTCAACATGAACTGCGAAAAATCCGAGATTGTCACGTGCACAACGACGATTTTAAGATCCTAATGTTTGTCAAAGCGCTCACCGGAGCTGAAGACTCACTTGTTCTCGAAATGCTCCTCATTAAGCTCGAGGAAGCCGAAACAACTCAAGGATGAGAAATTGATGGTTCAACACTCCAACTCAGCTTCGAAATGTGAAGTGATGCAGATTTTCGAAAAGAAAGACGGACAGCAACAGCAAGGTCTGCAGAAATCCACACACAAATCAACTGAAAAATTGGACACGCTTTCTAACAACTGCTACTTCTACGGTAACTGCAACTGGCTTAAGGATTGCCCGTACAAGGATAAAATCTGCGAAACTTGCAAGTTAAAGGGTCACAAACGCGGCAATTGTAAATCGGCGAACGAATTTCTGCCCAAATTCCGATCAAAACCAAGCAGAGTCAGCCGCAGATCAGAACGTCGTCAAAGTCTGGCATTGAACCAGCCTGCAGCCATCGATGATCACAAGCTTCGCCTGCAACTGGATTCTGGCTCCGACTGGACAATTATCTCCAAGGCAAATTGGCAAAAGATTGGTGAACAACCGTTGACGCCATTCAAAGAGCAAGCAATCAGCACTTCAGGCGATCAGGTGCCAATACTCGGAAAATTCACAGCACGCTTGAATCTCCACTGACGAGACGAAATCGGCCCATGCTACGTCGCAAATTTAAGCTTGAACGTCCTCGGCAGCGACTGAATGGAAGCTCTTAACCTATGGTACGTTCCTATCGCCAGCGTCTGCAACAACATCCGACTCGACGCTTCACAGTAATTTCCAAGTGAGTTGAATACCAAATTTTCAGCTCTTTTCAGTGATTCGCTCGGCGTTTGCACCCAAAAGGCATAGCTGATGCTCAAACCAGGCGGAAAATCAATTTTCCGATACAGTTGTCCAGTTCCGTTTGCCACTATGGAGCCTATCAAGAACGAAATCAAACGTTTGCAGCTCTTGAACATGATTAGGCCCGTTCGATATTCAGCATACGCCGCACCAATCGTCGCTGTCAAGTAATTGGATGGATGCGTTAGAATCTCAACTGGCTTAAACGATTCGCTCGAACCGAAACACTTTCCACTACCAACACCTAACGAGATTTTGCTCAGCTATTGCCATTCAAACTCTCCAGCAAAATTGACCTCTCAGACGCGTTCCTTTAAGCCGAACTCGACGACGACTCAAAGAAGCTGATGACCATCAACAATCACTGCGAACTTTTCCAAGTCAATCGGTTGCAGCCAGGAGTCAAGCCAGCACCGCGAACTTGTGAGCAGCCTGATAAGCGGAGCAAACGGCGCTCTTCCGTTCATCGACGACTTCATTGTGGGAGGAACGGGTCAAAATAACCGCGACAAGAACCTCTTCGAAGTTTTAAGTCGCATTCAGGAGAACGGTTTCCACCTCAAGATCGACAAATGTGGTTTCCGTCAGAAATAACTCGAATTTATTGGTTACATAATCGATACTAACGTCATTAATTCCGCCTCCGAAAGACGTCAAACAGCTTCAAACATATCTGGGAGCAGTCACCTGGTACCGAAAATTAATTTCTGGTATCAAGAAATATCGCGGCCCATTAGACGAGCTTCTTCAAGACGATGTTACGTTTGCATGGGAAGCGAAACATCAGGAATCTTTCGACGAGCTCAAGACAATTCTGGCATCTGGCCTCGGACTTGCTCACTACGACCCAAATAAGAAGCTGATCGTTGCCGCTGACGCTCCAAGCTATGGAATGGGAATAATTCTCATGCTTGAAATGCCCGACAAGTCTTTGCACCTTGTAATGCATGCCGCACGCTCATTCACAGCAGCAGAAAAAAATTACCCGGAAATCCAACGAGAAACTCTGGCGGTCACATGCACCCTTGATAAGTTTCACCGCTACATTTATGGTCGAAAATTCGAGCTCCAGACGGACTATAAACCCTTGCTCGCAATCTTCGGCAACAAGCTGCCAGTAACCTTCGGATCTATTCGACGAGACGTTGAAGGTAATCACAAGAGCGAACGAGAGCAAATTCCTGACGCTGAGGCTACAGAAACTATTTCCCAAGACGAGGTTCGCTCACAGTCATCAACGATTGCATTTTATTCGGTGATTGCATCATCGTTCCGATGAAGCTAATAGCTTGACAGAAAGTCTCCTGGCCATCGCACGACAACGACATCGAGCAGACAGTTCGAACCTGTGTGAATTTCGTAACGAATGCGTTTTCACCCATCAAAGCTACACTGCACTCGTGGCCGATTCCTGAAGCGCTATGGTCGCGATTGCACGTCGACTTCACTGGATCTGATATTCCTTCAACGGCTTCTGATATTTTGTCATCATCGACGCCTTGTTGTCCCAGCAGACAACAGATAGACTCAAAGAAGCCTTCGCTCAAGTGAGCGCATATGGTGAATGATGATTCATTTTTCAGCGAATGGAAAAATTTAGACAAACCGATTTCGATTGGTCTTGCACAAAATGGAATTTCGATATTTGCAACAAAAATTGGTGTTGTTCGGGGTAGCACGGTCGTTAATAGGAAAGAGAGGCCATGTATGATAGAATCAACGATGTTTGGTTTGTGGCAAATTTGAAACGTAATTTATTTTCCGTGAGCCGACTTGAGAATGCTGGTTTTGACGTTATTTTTATGGATGGCCGCGTGTACGATCGTCAAGGACAGATCGAATTGGTTGTTGGAAAGCGACAAGGCAAGCTGCAAAAACATCGAATTGTGGCACAAGCTTTTGGGTCATTTGAACACTAATGATATTCGGCAATTGACATCTATGGCGGACGCCATTGGAAAATTGAATGGTAATTTGACTGGAGTGTGTGAGCCCTGCACACTCGGCAAGCAACCGCGAAAACCATTTTGGAGTCAAGGCGGTGCACGATCATCAAGAATTCTCGAGTTGATCCACAGTGATGTATGTGGACCTATCACACTAGATGGCAAATGTTACATTGTAACGTTTCTTGATGATTACACACATTTTGTAGCTGTTTACCTGTTGGAAACCAAATCGCAGGTAATGGAATATTTTGTTGATTTTTCTAATGTGGTTTCTGCGCAGTTCAAGCGAAACATTTCAATATTGAGATGCGACAATGGTGGTGAATACTCATCGCATCAGTTCAAGAAATTGTGCCGTGATAAAGGTATTCGGGTTGAATACACGGCACCATACAATCCGGTGGCAAACGGCGTAGCAGAGAGATTGAATCGAACTCTGTTGGAGAAAGCAAGGTCCATGCTTGCTGACTCAAAAATGGACAAGCAATTTTGGGGTGAAGCGATTTGAAGTGGGGCATTTATCACAAATCGCAGTCCAACATGGGCGTTAAACGTAAACAAAACGCCAGTGGATCTTTTGTACGGCAAACGACCAGTTTGCTTTACGCAAAAAATGGATGTTAAGTCAAAGCGGATGACCATGTTCGGATATGCAAGAAACGGCTATCGATTGTGGGATGCTGAATCGTTACGAGTAGTTATTCGTCGTGATGTCAAGTTTATGAGTTCCGGTTGGCGGATATCAAGACCAAAGACATTAGCAAGGTCATTGAGGTCGAACGATTTAGGGATTATCAGAACCAGGCGGAGGCACCTGTCAACAATGAAGATAAACTTGATGATGAAAAGGAACTGGCCGGCGACGGCGAGGCAGAGAAACGTTGTTCGGATATAGTGGTGCAACAGACGAATGCATCATCATCGCGACCACTGCGAGAGCGTCGGCCACCGGCTCGTTTTTATAATTATGTCAGTGGATCAATTAATGATCGTATGGAGGATGAGGACAACGAGGCCATTTTGTTGTTGGCGATGTTCCTTGTTCGTTTGAGGGATTCGAGGGCGAAATGATGCTGATGAAAGAAAAATCAAAAACGTGAAAGCTGGTTGAACCACCACCTGAACATTCGATTGTCAGTTATAAATGGGTTTTTCGAGAAAACGTGATGAGTTTGGATGGCCGAAGGCACATAAGATGGGTTTGCACAAGGAACATTTGTTTGCAAACTCGGAAAGTCGTTATACGAGAGGCTTCACCGTTTTATGATTAGCATTGTTTTGAGCAATCGAAATACATATGATCAATATTTGTACATTCGTGGACGAAGAGATGAAGCTGCGTATTTGCTTCTGTACGTGGACGATCTAATTTTACTCGGAAAACCGACCAAGCAAATTGATGAAATCAAGAGAATGATTTCGAAGGAGTTTGAAATGAAAGATATTGGTGAGATCCATCACTTCTTGGGCATCACTATTCACCGTGGCAGAGAAAACGGCATGTTACAGTTAAGTCAACAACCATATTTAGAAGATGTGCTCAAACGTTTTGGAATGGAAAATTGCAACGGGATCTCAACCCCCATCGAATGTAAATTGAAGTTCCAGAAGACTGAGGATGCTGTGATTACAACGAAACAATCATATCGTGAATTGATTGGCTGTTTAATGTATGTAGCGACGATATCGCGACCAGATCTCTGCGCAGCAACTGGATATTTTAGTCAATTACAGGCATGTGCAACTGATGAACATTGGGCGCATTTGAGGCGAATGTTGCTATACATCAAGGCGACTTTGAAGCTTAAATTGACATTTGTGCAGGGTTCGAGTAGTACTCTGTTGACCGGATATGCGGATGCGGATTGGGGTAGTGATGTCGTTGATCGTAAATCCATATCTGGTAACGTATTTCTGGTATTTGGCAATACTATTTCCTGGTCTACAAAGAAGCAAACGTCCATAGTATTATCGTTGACTGAGGCAGAGTACGTTTCGTTGAGTCCTGCAGTGTGTGAAGCGGTTTGGCTTCGAGGATTGTTGTGGGAGATGGGTGAATTCGTCGGTAAACCAACGGTCATACACGAGGACAACGAAGGTTGCATCGTCATCGCATCGAGGGGAAAGTAAGGAATCTCACAGAATCAAGCACGTCGATATTCGATTTAATTTTCTGCGCAAAATAGTCGCTCGGGGAGATACCAAAGTACATCAACGCCAAAGAGCAGCTTGGGGATATCATGGCGAAGGGTTTACCAGCTGCTACACAAAACTCATTACGAACGAAATTGGGATTGATTTGACCAGCTCGAATCAAACTGCGCTTTTTTACTCCATTGCTTTCTATTCAGTCAACAACAAAACACCAATCCACTCATCATTCATTTGCATTCCAATTGCCTCCAATTTATGGGCACTCGTAACTATCACGTTCACATATTCTACCACTGGACCGCACTTTGCAAGCATCGTCGTTATCAAAACGCGCAACAGACCAAAACGTCCGATTAAACCTCGAATGCCTTTTTCAGGTTGTTCCACGCCTCTTTTGAATTCTTCGTGCGGGTTAGTATGCGATAAAATTCCACTATAAATTGTTTAGGTACTCTTACTGCTCTAAAGCCACCAACATTAGAATTCCCAATTACATAAAAAATATTTGCTTTGATTACTAATAAACTTCCAGTTGAAAACAAACATCCTAGGTAGTAGCTATAATAATTTGTAAACGTTCACATTTTGAAATCGTCGTATTGAAATCATAAATGCTGCCCTTGGGAACATTACAAAACGAAGGGCTATGCACTGGAGTTAGATACCATTACATCATTCATAATTTTAAAACAACAACCAACTTAGTTTTATTTTAGATAAAAAATACTTTTTAATTGTAAAACATAAAAACCAAAATACTGTAAATACTAAAATTTATTTATAAACTACAAAAATAATGTACCTACCTAATGTGTATTACCAAAACAAATAAAAAAAAATAAAATTGCTTTAATTAATTATAAAAGAAAAACAAATGTGAAATTTATTTTTATTAACAAAAACAATTGGAACACTTCCGGTGCACGGTTACATATCATCAAATAAATCATCAACGTCTACATCTTCAGCTGCCGGTTCATTAGTAGTCGATGTTGCCGCCCCTACCGTATAAAATTCAGTTGCTGCCGCCTCTGTTATGGTCGTTGTTTCACATTCGGATGCCGATATTAAACCAAGTTTTTCATTAACAACAACAGTTTCCCAAAAGTCCATTTTACCACGTGATACAATCGTCTGTTTAAACTGCCCAATCCAATCGTTATAGTAGTGTGCACCTAATACTTTAGATTCCTCACGATAGAGAGCCATGGCTACTTTAATTTTATTGTACTGTTCAGTGATCGATTTGAACAGCAAATCGTAAAGCACACTTTGCAGTTGTTTACAAAGGATGGAGAATTTTTCACCTTTTTCTAGCAGAAACACAAAATCTTCCATTGGTGTTACTGTGCCAACCGCGACTATATTTCGATCATCGAAATTATCGTTTAAACCTTGCAGATTCAAAGAACCAACATTGTTCTTATCATCTGTGCGCAAATTAATTTGAAATTTAAATTGGAATTTCGGCTTAATGACTTCCTCTAGTTGGAAGGCATCTTTTATCCGATCCAAATATGGTTGCGCATCTTCTTTTAATTTCGCCGGAATTTCAAACATGTCTGTCAGCTCTTTTTCGGGTGGTGCCAAACTTTCATTTGGATATAAAGCCCGTTGTGCAAAGCATCGATACATATATTGGTTTATCGGGTTTAAAGTTTTTTTGAACGCAAACGCTTCGTGTTTCCCTGAATCATCTTCGTTGGCCGTCATTAAATCCATTTTATCGATTAGATTATCGATTAAATCTAATTGTTCGGCAGATGGTTCTAATTTTTTCGACATTAAATTCGGAAAATCGAAATATACTCGATTCTCATAGAAGCCCAACTCAAACATTGAAAAACATGGGAATTGATTTTCATGATATTTTGGAAATAGTGCATACAATTTAGGTTGTGTCCCACTACGATAAATACGTCGCACCAACATCACAGTTTTAGTTTTAAACATTGCTTCGACTAGAGCGAACATCATTTTTTCTGATGTGTCGCACGCTTTTTGCGCAACCACTAGTGATGTACCGGTCCCAATGAAATACTCCTCCACAATATAGTTCTCGCTTGTGAATCCAATGCACATAAAACATGTATTGGTCGAATTTTCCGGTTTGATTTCCTCTTCAATTGGAACCACAGATGTCCCGTACATATAACCTTTGATCACTTGAGTAAAATCCATTTCAAATTTTTCATCACCTTTAAAGTGTTCCGTCACCATTTTACATAGTGTGTTTGGTAATGCGGATTCTGGTTTCCATGATGGAAGGACTTTGGTATCGGTTATATAGATGTATGCCGAAATTTTCATTCGAAATTTCGTGCCAATTGTTAGATCACAATTCCATGGAGTGCCACGAACAGTTTGTGGTGGAAAATACATCAGATTGACGATGGCATATTCAAAATTACAAAAATATCCGGATGTTTCCTTTACGATGTGTTGAATAATCTGCTCGCTGTCCATTTGCACCTGGCTTAGTTGGCGATTTTTGGGAAAAGACATTGGCACATCATCGCCCTCATCTTCGGGGTAAGTAACATTGTCATTGATTACAACTACCTCGATGCCGAGTCCATTAAGGCCCTTTACAATCATTTCTAAATTTTCACTATCCGTTTTTGTGGTAAATGTAGTAAACAGAATAATTTTCTTCGACGTATATTTACGTGTTTCCAGCATGCTGCGTAAATAATCCATTGCAACTACTAGAGCATCCAACCAATCGGCCGGACCATTTTCAATCTTAATACTTTTTTCGATAATACGTACCATCTGCCAGGTGGCTTTGCCTAGATCATACATGAGTTTGATATTCTCATAACCTCCCATAGTTTGGTGTAAATTGTTGTTCGTCTGATTGGAACCGGTTACTATCAGGCCTATCTCATCTTTCGGCTTGGAAAAAATCTTTCTCTGAATAAAACGAGATATACATGATCGAGTCTTTTCAAAAAAGGTTTGTTCATCTTTTGAATTAGTTGATAACACACTCGAATCCTGACTGATGTCCCAGATGATAACAGTTCCCTCCTAAAAAAATTTTTTACAATACTAATTCTTATCGAAATATTATTAAAATGACGTTAAAATAGTTAATTACCATTTCAGCTGGTGGCATTTTATGCTATTATTGTTAATATAACTTATAAATTCACTTAGTTTTAATTTAAATTGTTAAGTTTTAATAAATTTTCGGAGTACGCCAATTTGTCTTGAATGTGTAAATAAATTCAAAACATGAATGAACTTGTACAAAATTAATTGTTCGAATTTATATGGTGAAATTTGACTGATAACTATTTGGGGTGTACACCATTGTGTAAATGGATTTTTAGTGTATAACAGTTTGATGAATATACTTTGTTGATAGTATCGTGACAGAGATATTTTTTGAAAATGTTTATCAGTTTTTGAAATTGTTTTGATTCGGCTGCTCCTCTAATTTTAAATTCTTTATTGAGAGAAGCTAAATGCAGCAAACAAATCAAGGATTCAAAGTCTGAAAGGAAGTAATGAAAAACAATTTTCAGTGCCTCTTGAGTATGCCTTCAATAAAAGTGTTTTGCAGAATTTTTCCTAATAAGTCACCGCTTTCTGCATTACTATAAAAAACATCAAAATGCTTATAAAAACAACAAGGAGGATTTGTTGCTGCCACTATCTTTGTACAGTGTTGAAGTAGAAATGTACTTTGAACAATCAAGGCCGTGTGTGAATTAGTTAAAAATGAAAATTTTGCCAAAAAAGTTAAAATAAAAAAATTTACTCATCACAAAAAGCATAAAATTGTATCACGATAGAGACCGTGTATATAAATTTGGACAAGTGAGTTAAAAAAAAAACATAGCCTTGTTTTTTAATATTGGTTCAGTTGATACATAAGCACGACGTGTTTCTGTTAGTGCGAGTTCGCGACAAATATTCTGCTGAAAAATTTTCCGCAGAGTATCGTGAAGTTAGCCGCGTTATGGAAGGTTTTTGTGATTATTATGTTGGTATCCAAAGTTTTTGCTCAATTTATGATGTCAAAAAAGGTAAATAAAAGAAATTCATTAAATTTGAATTTCCGTGCGAAAATAATGTTTTCTCAACTAAAAAATTTCGGCCAAAAAACGACTTACATAGTACATATCAAATACATAAACCAAAATATGTATATAAAAATTATTTATTTATTAACAAGCATTTTCAGCAGAGTGTGTAGATAAGACCGTTTGCCATAAAAATAATTATTTAGAAAAAAAAATACAGCCTTTTAGAATTCCAGGATATCAAAGTCCAGCCATTAAATTTCCAAAGTCCATCATTATCAGTGCTATTTATTGCAGATTGAAACACAATGCAACAATTCCGTTGTAACTCTTACTTTTGTATTTATATAAATTATGAAAATCGGTTTACACCATCAAACGAGATCACGACTGCCACGAGTTTGAAGCGTTTTCGAATTTTGAAATTAAATGTTTTTAATAATTACATCCAGCGAATGTATGATCTACAATTGAGAATATATACCTTTTGCGAAATATCTCATTTATAGATATACGTATACACTGGATTAATTTAGCAGAATATATCTGTTTCCACATCACCCAAAGAGGTAGGATAATTGATGCATTTTTTTTACAGAGGTTTCCCCAATAGGCATAATCCTCAAAAAATAAGAACGATAAAAAATAACCGAAACGAGTAACACAAACATTTAAAAATTCAAAAGTAAATTAAAAATCACAATAAAAAATGAGTAAACAATTTATTTAAATATTTCTCAATAATTTTCTCGAAGCATTCCACACTCCCAAATTCAATGGTTTATCAAATAGTTGCGCCCGTAGTAAGAAAGTTATTAAACAAATGTTTCAATTGTACCAAAAGTTTTACATTATTCCATAATTTTGTTAAAAGTGATAGTTATACATAATTTCAATTCACAAAAAAATCATATTATTTATTAAACCATTAGTCAAACTGGAATTCATCCGACAAATTATAAAATTGAATTTCTTTAATGAAATTATTTTAGGTAACAATTTTAACAAAATTATGGGAAATTTTTGGTACAACGGAAACATTTTTTAAATAATTTTCTTACTGCAGGCGCAACTATTTGGTAAACCATTGAAATTGACGGTATGGAATGCAAGTCGTCTTCAGTTGTGGTATGTGGTAATGCTGTAAAACAAAAAATGAACATCATTAACAAAAATTATAACACATAGTAAACAAAATAGGTACTTAACTGAAGCGACCTAAGCACTTTCACGGTTGTCCCAAAAACATTGTTTTGCTCCCTCGGGTAATATTTGATTACCGCCACGGATTAAAATTGTTAGTGTTTTTGAATTCTTGCATTCCTCAATTAATAACATTTTAAATTTTGAAGTGTCAAACGATAATTCGCGAACAACTCCGGCTGAACCCAATTTTTCGGGTGTTAATTCCTCAAATCTTTTAACAATATGCCCACCTGCAGTAATAGCAATTAACTCGATTTCGGGGCCACCGACTCAACGGAGCGCTGAAAGTTGTTGTTGCAAAAGTAAATGATTTGCTGCATCGTCAAATTCACATTGCCAAATAGCTAAAGCACCAGCATCCTTAACTTGTTTAAATTTCTCACTTTTATATTGATAGATTTGTCAATTACAACACCATGAACCAGATCTGTATCTTCTAATCGACCAGCAATTTTCTTCTCGATCTTGATCAATTCAAAATTCACATCCCTCTTTTAAATATCGGCCACGGCTAATACTGCTTTAACGGCTTTTATTTCGGCCATATGACGATGATTCTACAACAAAAATTAAGAGCATTAACCAAAATTTCAATACGAAGTACAAAATACATAACTTAACAATTTTGTAATGTTGTATATAAAGTTGAGCTGAGTTTTCTTTTCTGTCTGAAAAAATGGATAAAAATTAAAATATTTATGCCAATACCAATTCCATTTCATGGATTCTATTTGTCCATTTTTATACTTGGCATATATTTCCTAATGACGAATAATTACGCGTCATATTATGTTAACTACTTACCTGTATTTTATGATCTTTTATTTATAACTAATTGAATTTAATATTTAACACAAAATAACTAATACGTGCGAGTAAATACATAAAAATACAAAACACAAGTTTGATTTTGACGTTTCATGTTTGTCATTTTGATTTTGACATTTTTCCACGTTTGAGCAAAATAATAAATAGCAAAACTGAGAATGAGCAAAAATATAAGCAACATTTAATTTGTCAATTTTGGTACCCCTTCTTAAAATTTGACAATTTTATTTTTTTAGTTTGGTACCGCTTCTGAAAATTTCTCTGCGATTTAAAAATATTTTATTCGGAAGGGGAAATTTGTTTATGAAATAGACTACGACGATTGGATCAAATTTTTGCCTGCTGAAAATTTTTCAGCAGAATTGTGTCGCGAACTCGCCATTAGAAAGTAGAACGTAAATTAAAGAACATATAGCACCCATGTTTATGTTTTGTATACATTGCTTGGAAAATAAAACGCTCTCTTGTTTTATAGAACGTTGTATGAACATTACTTGTATTTTAATTAATATATATACTCCATAATAGTACAACAGGTAAATGGGTCCAGGCTTACGCTGTGCAGAATCAAAACTCACGATATATTACTGTGGTTTTTATTTGAGAGCAATTCAATTAAAGTCGGCGAAAATGTGGATGAAAAGAAAATAGATGTGAAGGCTAAGGCCAGATTAATTTTGTCGATTGATTCGGTGAACTATGTTCACATTCAATCCGCAAATTCAGCTAAAGATGTCTGGGATAGT
Organism: Tipula helvola; assembly: GCA_963556165.1. NCBI lineage: Eukaryota > Metazoa > Arthropoda > Insecta > Diptera > Tipulidae > Tipula > Tipula helvola. Next base: position 115,922,464 of record OY744482.1, read on the forward strand.
TTGAAAACTGCATGTGAAGATTCCGGTCTTACACGAAAACTGGGTTTAATAAAAACGTTAAGGCTTGAATGTTTTCAAATTGGTCGAAGAATATGTAAATACAATCATAACAACTGCTCATAAATTGAACGGAATTGGATTTAATGTGAGTGAAGAGTGGATTGGTGCATTGCTGCTTGCGGGCTTACCGGACGAATTTAGACCAATGCTAATGGGACTTGAGAGCTCATGGATGAAAATCACAGATTTTGTCAAAATGAAGCTTTTGCAGGATGTTAAATTACCCATATCGCCTGAGTAGCACACAATCAAAGTTAGAGATGTCCTTCTTGTACCAAAATTGTCAGCAAATTTGATTTCGGTTAGTCAAATAACCAATCATAATAATAAAGTTATTTTTGACTAAACTGGCAAACACAACTGGCGAACAAATATGCCAATGGCTTTAATTTTAAAAATTGTCCGAACGAAACTTGCATAGATTGCGCAAAAGGCAAATAGCATCGGCAACCATTTGGAAATTCCGGAAAAAAAAGAGCACAGCATTTTCTGGAGCTCGTCCATTCGGATCTGTGTGGTCCAATGGAAACAAAATCTCTTGGCGGAAGTAGCTATTTCCTGACATTTGTGGATGATTATTCGAAGAAGGTTTTCATTTATTTTTTGGAGACTAAGGACGAAGTCATTAGTTCTTTCAAGCATTTTAAATCGTATGCAGAAAAGCAAACAGGACAGCAGTTGACAATCATACGCACCGATAATGGTTCGGAATGTGTTAGTAAATTCATGATTACTTTTATGCAAAAAGAAGGTATACGACATCAGACGACAGTATCGAATTGTCCTGAACAAAATGGAACCGCGGAGCGAATGAATCGTACTCTCGTGGAGAAAGCGCGCTGTATGTTGTCTGATTCAAAGTTACAAAAATTATTCTGGTCGGAAGGTGTAGCTACAGCTGCTTATCTCGCCAATCGTTCACTGGCGAAAGGTCTTGACAAGACACCCGAATAAATTTGGTCTGGAGTAAAACCGGATCTGCGCCATTTGCGAATTTTTGGAGCAAAACCTTTGAGAATTCAAAAGCTTACCGATTATACAGTAAACAAAATGGTGACGTATTAAAGAGCCGTGATGTAATCTTAATTGAATCGTCTGAACCAATTTCTACAAACGATGATCATGAAGTGGAAGAATCATCAAGTACGCCTCTTTATTGCAATATAGAAGAAGTGAAGGAAACACCGACATTCATAGAAGCCGCTGCAGCCGATGAATTGTGTTCCAATGATGGATTATATTCCAATGCTGGATTATATCCCCATGACGAATTAAGTTATAAAATTATAGATAACAATGTAGAAGCCATCGAAGAAAGTAACAAGTGCATCAGGAAATAGCCAGCAAAGTTGAAGGATTATGAACTCAGTTACAATGACAAATTTGAAGTACGCTCAGATCCTTTAACATATGAAGAAGCTATGAGCTGTCCTGAATGCGATTTGTGGAAAAAAGCGATACAAGAGGAACATGAGTCTCTTCTTGAAAATGGAACCTGGACTCTAGCAAATATTCCACCGAATAGAAAAGCAATCCAATGCAAGTGGGTCTACAAAACCAAATGCGATGTTAATGGAAATATCAGGAAAGTCGTACTTGTACTTGGAATTGCAAATTGGATAGTGTTCTTAAAGATTTCGGCAAGAAGTCTTGTTAGTGGACCCCTGCATCTATCACAAAATTCAGAATGGACATATTTTGTTAGTAGCCGTGTGTACGTTGATGTTTTGTTGTTATTCTCAAATAACAAACAGTTAAAATATTCATTGAAAATAAAATTATTGAATACCTTTAATATAACGAATAGTATACGAAAAGTATGTCACCTAAATCTGATAATGAAGCAGTTCAAATGATAAATGTTCCTTCCCAGGAAGTAGTTGGGAGTATCATGTTCGCTGCTCATGTTACTCGTCCGGATATATGCTATGCAATCAGCACCGTTGGCAAATTCAATAACAACCCTGGTCCACCGCACTGGAACACGGTTAAAAGAATCCTGAGATACCTTCGTGGTACTGCATCAGCCAAACTGGAATTTTCAAAAGACGGTAATTCAAAGGTAATTGGTTATTCTCATTCGGATTGGGCCAACGACAAAGACGATAGACGATCGCTTACTGGCTACGTTTTAAAGCTTCAGGGAGGAGCTATTTCTTGGAACAGCAAGAGGCAGCTAACAGTTGCTCTTTCCACAACGGAGGCAGAGTACAAGGTACTGTCCGCCGCAGCTCAAGAAGCTTTATGGTTGCGAAAGTTTGAAATCAATTTAAAATTGAGCTTAACTCTATAACTCTAGATGCAACTACTAAAGTTTGAAATCGATTTAAAGTTGAGCTGATGCTTATCACGCCAGGACAAAGCACATTGATATCCGACATCACTTCACACGTCAGCAGATTGAAGGAAGGGAGATTCAATTGACATCAGTTAGCACTGATCAGATGATTGCGGATGGATTAACTAAGCCTCTCTTCAGCAATAAACATTTATTATGTTTACATGGAATGGGTTTGGTCAAACAGTAATTAACTGTTCTAGTGGGAGTGTTAGAAAGTAGAACATATAGCATCCATGTTTATGTTTTGTATACATTGTTTGGAAAATAAAACGCCCTCTTGTTTTCTGGAACGTTGTATGAACATCACTTATTAATAAATACCCCATAATATTACAGCAGTTTCCTTCTGTATTTTCTTAGGGCCAAATCGGCACACCATAATTAATTCGCAATTGCGACTAAATTGTCTCTTTTGGTATTTTTAAACCTCAATAAAATCACAGATCAAAGTGTACATTGAAGTTGTAGTCGTGAATATCGGCGACTACAATCAGTGAGTACAATTGACGTTTAAAATCGAATTTATCATTTCGAATTTCGATGTAAATTTATTTATTTCAGGTCATAATAAATAACAATAAACAAAATACCTATATTTAGCAATTAAGATTATTTATATTGTGATGTCGGCCTTTAAAAAGGTAGAATTTATTTGAAAAAATGTATTCTTTGAAAAATGTACTAGATTCCTGATTAAAGTTGTTATTTTAAGTGCTTTTCATACCAGCTGCGTTGACTTTGGACTTTAACAAATTTACGTTTTATTTTTAATAATTATCACTTAAAAATAATTTATTTTATAACAGTTTCAAAATATTTCTATAAAAAGTGACACTGTTAACCAAATACAACTAAATTACAAAACTTTAAAGTTAGAAAACGACTTTACATTTTTAAAGTCCAAAGTCAACGCAGCCGGTATGAAAAGCACTTTATTCTGGATTAAAAATACTGCAACTAAAAGTTGTAGTTGTGTCTATCGATTTGGGCCTTAATATAGCTTCATTTGATAAATTGTACTTTTTATAACGTAATAAAATAGATAACAAAATAGGGAAATGGTTTTTATAAATGCGCTTCATGTTTTTGCTTGGTTGTCAAAATTTTAATTTTTAACTAATTTACACAGCAATATTTAATTTGGTAGATACAAATATTTTACCTCGATAATTTGTTTTTCACCAAATTTTTAACCAAATAGTTTTAACATATTGACACACGGGACAAAAATATTGATAAATTTATTCATATTTTTAAAAGTGGTAGTTAGTAGAATAAAAAAAATGTTCCATCAAGCGTCTAATTATCCAAATCATTTATTATTACAATTTATGGCTGAATCCTTCACTTTCTCGATGTAACAGCTATTTCGAAGAATATTTTTTCAATTTCTATTTTTTCGGCTTTCCTTATATTTAAATAAGCAGCTGTTCGTAGCATATGAACGTTAGTTGCTACTAAAATTTCTAATAGGTCCGCGTCCGACATATGATAAACACCACACTAAAATATTTATTTTAAGAATATAACGAAATATGATAAACAGAAACACCACACTAAAATATTTATTTTAAAAATATGACGAAATGTCAAAAACAAGCTGTCTATGTCAAAAAAAATAATTAAAATTGAATTATTTTTTGCTAGAATTGCTCCATTTAAATTGCTACAAAAGTGGGCAATGAAATTTTAGATCAATTTTTCATGAATTTATTTTTTGCCTATATTGTATTCACTCACTCTTATGAATATTTTATATATGCATTATTTGGCCTGCTCTAGTTTTATTTTTAATCACTTAAACAATGCGAGAAACTAGCCAGTGTCATACAGCCATAAATAAAATAAAGTATTTACGTTAATATGTATTACTCTATCACATTATTGATTATAGTCTATCCTTACCCAAGTATTTTTATATCCGACAATTTTTGGATTTTTCTGACACTTTACTGATTTCATCACCGATTTTTTTCCGAAATAATGTCCGACTTATTCTAAGATTTACTATGAAAGTTGGCCACAAAAATCGGAAAATGATGACAAAAAAATGAGGTTATGTCGCACAAAAATGGGCGGGGCTTACAATATAAAATTTGGCGGGGAAATTTTGCTTTTACATACATACATACAAACAATCAAACATGGCTACTTAAATAAAAACAATTTTTTTTTTTTATTTTAAAATTTTATTAACACAATATTTTTTTATTTACACAATATTTTTATTTTTTTAAATAATCCAATTCGCGTTCATCTATAAATAAAAATCGATTTTATTATTATTATTAATTCGTACACACAAAAATAAAAATTCTACAAACCCAAAAATAATCGCACAACACAAAAAATAAAATTTAAGTTAAAGTAAAAACAAAACACAACCATTCATAATGGCGTCTCACACAAAACTAAAGTTGTAAAATTTGTAAACACAAAATAAAAAAGTACACACCAACGCCAGCATCTTTGCTGTGTCAAAAGTTGGAATTTGGAAACCCAACCCAATTTCATCATTTTCCGATTTTTTGTACCAATATGCTGAAAAAAAATTCATATTTTTAGCTTTGTTATACTTGGGTATTGTAAATGTGTCACACGAAACAAAATTTAAATTTCATAAAAATCCCACCAAAATTTTATTCACCAAACCGGTGCCCTGCCCTCAAAGAATCGCAAACCACAAAAAAATCTACTCCATTCTTTTTATCATGCTCATATGAATGACATTGACAGTTCTATTTTTGTTGCGAAACGAAAGCGTAACCGTACGTCCGTACGTATTAAAAATAAATAAAAAAAAAAAACTTTCTGTGTATTAAATTAGTCGTCTTTATTTATTTTGTTTTGTTTTTTTTTTTATTTTTTAGTTTTTGTAAATAAAACGCGAAAAGTTAACACACAAGAAATATTTTTAATTTTAGTTTTTTCAGTATTATATGTCGGTTTCTCAACAAAATGACACAACAGTCAAAGGTAAAAGAAAATAATTTTCATGTGTGATGTTCAACCCGAACAAATTAAAAGTAAAATATTTTAATTAAGAAAAGCAAAAAAAAAATTACTTGCTCTTATTTTATTTGTTGTTGATATTATTGCTCTTGTTCATAAATAAATTAAATGTGATTACACAAATTATGAATAAAAAAAAAATATATAATTAAATATTAAAGTAGTGTAGAATTAAGATATAAAAAAAAAAAATTTTGCATAAAATTTGTGTATTGTGTGTTCATCATAACAAGAAAATCATATAAAAAAAAAATCTAAAAAAAAAAATTTATTGTGCAATTACTTACCGTCTCTATATATAGTTGGTAAATAATACCTTAGCTAAGAATAATTTTGACATTAAAATGGCTTATAATTGTGACTGGATATTTCCAAAACTTCGAAATCCGTCCACCTTCTGGAGTGTGGCTAGTGCCGTCACCGTAGCAGCTGTTGGATTATTTAGTAAATTAATGATAGGTAAGTGTAGAATTTAGGTCATCAAAAAGCTTTTACTTTTTATCATTTCATTTTCATACGATTTTACATCATCATCATCACAATCACATACTTACTTTTTTTATTTTACTGATATCGTGGATTCGTGGGGCCTTAATGCGAGCACTGTGTATCGTAAAATATAGTGCGTCACTTGATTCTTTTTCGCTGCCTTTAATATTATTAAGTATAGCCTTGTACACATTTTTTTTTATTTACAACACAACTCATTGTAAATAATGAGTATGTTGTTGTGTATAAATTGTAGAGAATTTCATTGATTTTTATTTTCGAGACAAGATACCTTTCTTAATGTTTTTATGTTCATGACCATAATGTTTTTCTAGTCAAGAATTTTACTCATCGTTCAATATGTATGTCTGGGTTTAAGCATATCGTTATTTATAAAATATAACAAAGGACAAACAAACTGTTGAACTATGTATGCTTCATTACGCTTGAGAATATGTATACGGATAAGAAAGACATCACGTGTCTTCACTTCATTAATCGCAATCAACATGGTGTTATAATAATAACATTATGTAAGTATGTAAGTATATGTATATTTACGAACGAAAGTGATAATGATCTAGAGCAGTGGTTCTTAATTTTAAGGTCGCGGAACTTAAAAATATAATTCTCTTTACTTAATTAAAATTCTTGTGAATGTTGAAAACGAATGCCTACTTTCAAATTTTTCTTCCTGGATATTCGTATAACTACAAAACAATGATTTTGGCCGCAAAGTGCTTAATGTGAAAAAAAACGTTTTGACTAATTTGGTATATCCAGCCTTAGACGTTACAACCTATAAAAGAGCCACATACTTAAGTAAATGCTCACATTAAGTACTTACATTTTTTAAAACGAATTATATATTTTGCTATTGTGTGCCATGTTTATTGCATTAGTAAATTTTCTCATGATGATAAGTATCAAAAATGAGCAAAGCGGATGAAAACTTTTGGTGCTTATGCTCGTCTTGAGTCATTTTTCTCTTCTACCAGAGCATTCACAATTAAAAAACTTTTTACTTTTGACTTACAGGTTTGCATGAATTTCTAACATAATAAACAAAAATTTTTGTCCGTTATGTTGGAAATTCATACAAACCTGTAAGATAAAGTTTTAGAAAAAGAAGTACTTATGTATATTTATATAGTGACCTGGTTTCTTCGGACATGTTCTGGTTTTTCAAACTTCTGCCTTCTGCGGGAACTCCATCCCAAAATAATCACTTCAAAAAATCTGCAGAACGTTATTTAATTTATTTAAGTTTGGGAACTTTTTCTAAAATACTTTTTTTATTAGCTTAAGATCTTCGATATAAAAGTTCACTAAAATTCATCGACAAATGTGTGTTTACTGGAGGCGGAGGCAATTGTCTGGTTTGTCTGTTTCTTGCCGTTGGGCCACGTTTTATTTTAAAAATGTTGATCCCAGCCCAACCTTATTTTTTATAATTAAAACTAGGTATTTATAGAATTTACAAAATATTTCAGATAAAAATATCACGAAATCCATCAACAAATGTGATTGTTCCATTTGAAACTGGGTATATAAAACTAAATTTGGCGAATATAATTTTTGATTTAAATTGTCGACCAATATATCATTGAATGAATTGGATTCATGGTTTAATTAAGAAATCCGACCCCAGACGATAAGACCGAAGTAATTTTCCAGAGCCGGAATTAATCAATTTCGTATTTCAGCCAACTGCTGCAATTCCCAATTCCCAGGGAATAGCCAGTATAGGGTCATTGGTCACCAAATGTGTGTACCAAAATCTAAAATAACAATAAAGGCATAAATTAGCGAATATATATATGCGGTTCTTTTGGCTTCGTTATACCAAGATTTCACTGTATTTAAAATAGATAATGGTTCACAAAAAACTGATATTAAGGCTCTTCATTGACAGACTCTATTGCATGTCGTTCGGCAACTTTATTACTCATCCAAAAAATACCTAAGACTAAGAGTTTAATATCATTGACAGTCTAGAGCATCTAAGCGCGATCAGCTTATAATTGCATTGACAATTCGTGGTGTCGGTATTAATGCAAATTTCAGTCTTAATTGACTGATTTTTAATATTGTTTTAATTTTTGTTGAAATATTCGTTATAATTTTGTAAAGCAATACTTACAGAAAATTACTTCCAAAAATCTGTTAATTTTTTACTCAATTGATACATATTTATCGCGCTTTTATTAGCTAGAAGGAGTACATTTGTGAACTTCTTTACAAATTACAGAAAATAAGTACATTATAAATTCGGAACCAGAAAAGAAGTACTGTACAACCTAAGGGAGTACAACTGGCAATCCTACCTGTAAGTCAAAAGTAAAAAAAATTTCAATGTGAATTGTAACCGAAGCCATTCATCAGATTAGGTTAGTAAAAAACTAAACCAAAATACACGCTGTTGTACGACTGAGCGATTCAAAATGCTTTCTTATATCTCACTGTGATCATCACTTTATACCAGTGGCGTAACTACAAATTTCGCCCCCTCCGCAAACATTTTTTTTGGGCCCCTAAAAATGCTTCTTCTGCCTAAGTATGAACAAGCAAAGCTTTTAGTTAAAAACTTGTTATTTTTATTGTCGAGCCTCGCATTTCGAGAGCACGAAACAGCATGTCATTCTCTTCAATAGTTGAGGGCTATAAATACGAAATTTCTTGCAATCAACTCAATGCTATGACAAATTCTAAATATTTCGATAAAGCATCAAACTTTTCGAGTATAATATAACAAAAATAGCAAGAATTTCGTAAAAAAATCTCAAAAATGTCGAATTTTCAAAGTATCTTGAATATCCTAGAAACATCTGGATATTAATGAGTAATTTCGGAAAGCCAAAAATCTAGAAAAACTACAAAACTTTCGAAAAATTCGTTTAAATATCGAATTATTTGTCAAGTAATTTAATGTTACTAATACTATTAAGAAAAATGCTGCTAAGCAAGTTAATAGCACTGCGATTTAATAAATCGGATTTAGTGAAGTTTTCGAGTTTAGCCGTAGTGTGTTAACCCTAATTTTTGCTAATCGCGTTTTGTTTCATAGAGTACCTAAACCAGCTTAGCTAAATCGGATTTATTGAACCGCAGTTTGGCAACGCTATAAGGCTAAGCTCAACAAAACAGTATGCAATAATAATGGAATCCTCAAATAGTATCAGATAATTTCATATATCGAACAATCATATTCTTCGAATAGGCTCAAAGATTCTCGCGTAACATCAAACTATCAAATACACCCGACTATCTCAAACATACTCGAATACTTAATCTCAAAAAAATATCGAATAACATGACTGTTTCGAAACACCGAATCACCAATTAAGTAATCTCGAGAAATTTTAAAAAAATGATCAAAAGATGAAATCTGGGAGAAGGTTTTATGAAACAGGAGAATTTGCAATTTCCTTATATCTAAAATAGTTTTTCAAAATAAACCAGTTATATCAGGTTTACTGGTAAATTAAGTTTTTAGTTACCGTTTTCCGGTAATAAAAAAAATTTGGTAAATGAGAAGCTATATCAATCACACACATTCAATCTACTAACCGTAACAATAACCGTGGGCCCCTCGCGTTAAAAAAGAATGAAAAAAATGCGAACATTGTACCAGGTTTGCCAGATTGACAGATTTGTCCGTTTTTCACAGATGTCGCACAACCTCCTTTTGCATACCTCTGAGCACCACCAAAACTAATGTATCATCAACCGTCTTAAACGAAATACCATGATTAGTTACGTAATCCAAGATGTGGAAAATAGGCTTTAGGTTCTTGTCATTCTCTTCTGCCTTTACTTTTGGCCTTGAATCTTGGAAAATCAACAAAACAACGGGATTTCAACTTAGTGAGTCAACGTGACTCATTTTTGTTCCCGGTCGATGTTTCAGGCGAAAATAGAATTCTTGCAGCTGCAACGCCCATCCAGATATTCGAGCTGCCAACTCCTTTTTCTCCAAAGTGTCTTTGAATGCAGCGCCGAATCTATAACACTATGACAAATTTCAGGCCAAGGAGATAAACTCTAAGTTTCTTTAGGGCATTGACGATTGCCAATACATCCAACTCATAACTGCTGTAGCGCTCTTAACACGATGATGTTTTTTTGCTAAAGTAAGAAACAGAGTAGAAGTTCTGATCCTCGCCAAACTGTCGCATGTATTGTTTACACGCATCTGTGTGCAGCTCTGTGTCTACAGTCTTTGAGTACAATCGAAGAACGGACTAACTTGAAAAAATGTACTTTGCGCAGGTTCCTTGGATTGGCATAGAATTGGTTTAGCATCCATCAAAACTATTTTCACACCTTACTATCGATAGTGCATTTCTTCGGCGCGTAATTAGCAATTAAATTTCTAATTTGGTTTGCAGTTTGTGCATCTTTGAGGTGGGGTAATTCAATTTCTTCATTTGTTGCTAAAGCGAAGACCGTATTTTCTGGGATACATTTTTTCACAATCATGCTCCCTTACCTGAGGATTGTGATAGTTTGTCTCATTAATTCTTTGTCCACAGTAATTTCTACCGGCAAAAGTTTATCCTCGACGGCTTGAAAATCAGTTTTATATTTTTCACCATCCATCGACACAACGGTTTCGAATCGTCCTTTAGACCCAACAACACTGTAAGTAGTTGACAACAAAGTACTCTAATTCGCCTTCATTCATGTCTTTGTAAGTATCTGCTTTCTGAAATAAGGTATAAGGGCCAATATCTGTAAAATTGTACAAATAGAAATTTTTTGTTTTATTTTTTTTTTACATTTTTTTTGCACTTAATGTTTTTGCTCATTTGAAATATTTAATTAACAACACAATTCCGTTGGCGGCAGTTAACTTTACTAAATATTTTATAAGTTATTTGGGAAATTGCAGTCGTCCTTCCTAATTTATGTCAGCTTTGTTACCGGATAAAAAAATTCAATATCCAAAATCTTATTAATATTTGGTTTCACTTTCACATTTCCCTTTTCATTGTATTCAATTAAAGATTAATATAATTAAAAAAAAAAATTAAAAATAAATCAATTTATGTAAAAAAATTGAAATTTTTGTCAGCTGAGTTACCAAGATCACATTCAAGAAATTTTCTTTTCAAATTAATTTATTTTTAGGGTTGTGGGTTTAAGATATCAAGTTATTTCCTAAATGGTATTTTCTCTAATGATTCGGAATTTGCATTTTAAACTGTTAAAATTACATTCATTGATTAAAAAAAAAAAGAAAAGGTAGGATTTCGGGACAGAAAGTAACGCAGTGGAAACAAAAGTAACACAATGGACAGTTGTATGATAAAATACATCCTTCACTAAATAAAACAAATAAAATCAAAATGCTTTTCATAAGCTATAAATATTTAAAAATAACATAACAAAATGAATTCTTTCCATAAGAAAAACAAAATAGTAGATATACATCTAAAGATAATAAGGATCTAAGATATTTCTTCAAGTACTTTTATTGAATTTTTAAATTCATAAAATATCCGACTTGCTTTTAGTTCAATGCCAGGATTTTGCAGTTTTTTTATTATATGTTTAGAATGGACATCCACAACATCATGGTTTTCTATTTTGAAAATGATTTTAGCGCTACTTATTTATTTTAAAAAATTACTTTGGTTTCACCTTCATTATCTATTTCGGTTTGGGCTATAGCTACGTATCTATTAACAATTTGTTTGCGTTTATTATTAAATAACTACAAAAATTCATTTTCTAAACAAAGCGCAGTCTATTTCCATAAAGAATGTCAACTGCGTTACTATATTGTCAGTCACGTTACCAAATTTAAGTAACGTAGCTGACTGGTAACACAGTTGACGTTTTTTACGAAAATGAATTGCACACATTAAAATTAAAATATTTAAAACATAATTTTTATGAATATTTATCGTTAACATATTCTTGTTCTATTACTTAATATAATATATAGATTTTATTAAATCATTTAATTAAATTTTTGGTAACACAGTTGAATTATATTAAAAATACATACCACAGTTTCGAGAAAACATTGACACTGCAAAGTGATGCTAACACGCGCACATTCTAGAATAAACTGATGCATTTATGGAACACGTTACGAACGTCGAACGTATTTTATTTTTTTGAAATAACAGTTTTTTGTTTTTATTTTTTCGGTAACTTAGTTGAAGTAACACAGTTGAAAATAAATAGGGACACAACTTTATAATTACAAAAATCACAGAAAAAAATAGAAACTATTAATTATGATTAAGGATAAGCATTAAGAAAGGTTGAATCTTGAATAATAAAATTACAAAAATTAATTAAATTTTAAGTAATGGTCAAAATTTATAATCGTAGAATTAATATTGTAGTTTGGGACATTGAGTTTTTGGAATACCATTGGCATACTTTTAAAATTTCTCGAAATTTGTCCTTTGATAATTTTCTAATTTAATACGTTTTAAAGTTATAAAGATTTAATAAATCGAAACTTTTCTTTTAAATTAAAAAAAAAAGTTCAAATTGGAGAATAATTAGAATAACTAGCTCCGGGACACCATTGTACAATTTTACAGATAATGACCCATAAATCGCTGCCGCTATCGACCGCAGCCTTTATCTTTTTGCCACCAACTAGGATTTATTTTAGCATATTATTACCTTTATACTGGCGTGATGTTTCAATAATTGCCGATTTTTAATTGGAACTAGGACATGACGACGACATAATGTCCGAATCCATCATTTCGTAAACACTTGTATCCTTTTCCTTTATTTGAGCACCCTTTGCTAGAATGCCCAATTACTTTACACTGGAAACATCGTACGTTGATCGATTTTTTCTTGGTTTAATTGAACTCACAGCACTCGAGGCACTTGAGGTTGCTTTACTGCTTGCCAAACCAGTCTCAGGTGGGATTGATGGCGCTGGTTAGACAATTTTCTTTGGCATTTTTGACGAAATTACCTCGTAGAGTCCTCCTCGAGATTTCCTCGTCCATTTCAGTACATCCATATAAGATCTATTTATTCGATTCTAAATCAGGAATTCCATCGATGCAGTTTTGACCAGCTCTCCTAACTCGATGAGATAACGTTGAAATGTTGCAGACGAATTTTTTTTCTGAACCAGGCTGCCATTTTTTTGTGAACCGGGGGCATTTTTTTAACACCTTCTAGCAATCGTTCACGCAGCAGACCTCATCAGCAATTAAGCGTCCCGTTCCATAAGTCTTTTTTAGCATAGAAGCATTTGTCCAAGTTAGACCAACCTGACAACTCAGCAGCTTCTTCGATATCTTTGATTCATTTTTCCACATGGTAATCGCCTTCTCAACTGTAACTAAAAACCGATCTCTAAGACATTGACAAAATTCGACGTTACTATTTTTAAATATACTAAGTACATGTACAGTAGTTATGCGACAAATAAACCGAACGACTCTCAACAATAAATTATTTTTAGCATACAATTTCAGAAGAATTTTATTTTAGTCTTATTTATTTATGAAGTTAAAGGTACATCCAAGATTTTTAAATTAAATAAAATAAAAATTAAAATAACTGAAATTTTAATTAAACAATTAATAAATTATTTGAATTGGACTATTTTTGCCACGACAAAATAGACCATTCAACGTAAAATTTGAAGGGTTTTATTCATTTTACTAAAACTCAAAGGATTTAAGTTTTAATATTTTGTCGGTCCTCCTTTAGCGTTTTTAACTGCTTGTTGCTAGTTTAATGCTGCTAACTAGCTTCGCTGTGACCTCTATCCCAATATTTATAACGTCATCCAAGATGTAATTTATGCACAGATGCTTTTAAATTGTGTTTTAATATTTACACCTGGTCGTCCCCCTCATTGTCTCGTCAACCAATAAGAGCTCACCGACTCCGTAAGCTGAGAGCAACCCCATACCATAATGCTACCACCAGCGTGTTTCACAGTCTTCTTTAAAATTATATCTTTGAGCCCCACGTCTCGACCACGCCAAACTCTTTCGCGCCTCTTTGTTCCAAATAGTTCAAATTTCGACTCGTCAGACCATACATTTGAATGCCACAATTTCTTAACATTCCCCAGGTGCTTAGCTACACATTTCAGCCGTTTGTTTTTGTTAATTTTGCTAATAAAAGGCTTGCATCATTGGTAGTAATTAGTTAATCAATTCTCTTTCTTTTAGCTCCCTTTTCATAATTCGAGTTGAATGATTTAAGTAGTATGGCACCTTTAATTCTCTAGCATATTTTGTTGCAGGTTTTTAGCCTTTTTTACGAGCGCCACATCATCCCTCTTAGAGGGATGTTTATGTTTTCGGACACTACCAGAATTAATTAATATCGGGCCGGTTTGCTCAAATTTCTCGCATAAGTATTTGTTAACGATTTGTTGGTACGATAATCCGATGTTTCTATCAGTAACAATTTTCGCTCTCGTAGGTCCATAGATAATTGGGGCATTGTCGGTATCTAAAAAAAACTAATTAACATATTTTTTTGTTAATGTTTGTAAACTAATAATGTAAGTCATACCAATTGATCAAGTTTATCAAAAAACTTAATGATGTAAGTATGTAGGCCTAAAAAATATCACAACCAAAGCGTTCGGTTTATTTTGTCGCAATAAAATTTGGGGCGGTTTATTAAACAAAATGTTTTTCAAAAACAGAGATTCTTTAAATTCTTTTGATTTAAGAATATTGTAGTAGACTCCTAATCAATCAAAATGAGGTATAATATGCTGAGAAAAAATGTCAAAATATTGACAAAATTAAAGCTTTTAATATATCAATACAGTTGGGTGGTTTATTTTGTATGCATCTCTTTGCTCTTTCATTCCCTTACATTCCACTTTTGTAAACGTCTTATATGTAAAAAGGCAATATCGCCCATTTGCTGCAATAGTGACATAACTCAAAATGGTAATTTTGATTTTTTTTCTGTTTGGATTATGGTCCCACACAGGCGTTATTAAAGGTATTACAGCACTGTGTTTCTAACAACATATTCCTTATTACATCTCTAATTATACCCGGTGATATAAATAACAGTCAAGTTGCACCAAATTTCAACGACGAAACCTGTTCAACAAAAATCAAAAGGTTGACATTTGATCATGGTCTCTGGGATCTATGGTAGAAGTCTTGTATGTAAAATATCATATGGTCGATTCTAGGAGTTTATGATAAGAATAACAGGCAATATACATAAATATATATGACATGTTGCACCAAGTATCAATGAACATTTTTTCGTCGACCACCGACTTTTTAGCACCGTACTTAAGGATCTTGATAAAAATAACAAATGGTGGTGTTTGTTTATCATTAGGTCATTATTTCGCATCAGGTGTTATCGTTAAGTCACTTACAGTCTTGGTAAAAAAAAAAAAAAAAAAAAATTTGTAGGAACATTTTTTTATTATATTTTGATAAGAAATCGTTACGTCATGTCATTATTGGTTAGAACCCATTTTTATCATTTGGTCATTATAGTAGGTAATCTTTTATTATCGAATACTTTTGGAGTTCTGGCACTTAACAGATACTTTCAGAATAAAAGGGCAAATAAATCAATAACTTTAGTTTTTGTTTTTCTGTTTTCTAAATTAATTTCTCATTTACTTACATTGGTATGGAATCCTTCATTTTCTTGTTAGTTCTTAATATCCTCCCTCGCCTTTACGTTTTTTCTTTGGTTTCCCGATAATATCCCAAACAGTTAATTTATCATTGAGCTTTTTGATTACCTCTGAGGTAATTTGAGGTATTGAAAGATTAAATACGTGCGGATCCTCATCTTTGTATTTTATCCCCTCGCCCCGGCGGTTCGAGACCATAAAATGAAAATGAGCTAAAAAAATGCTCCCAACTATGTTACAATTTTAGAACTTTGCGCGGGTTTCCTGTGAGTTCAATCTAGAAAAATGCCCGAACAAAAATGGTCTGTATGCTTAAATATACCAACCAACTAAGTATATTTAAAATTTCCTATGGGCTTACCATGGAAACAAAATCATCAAAATATTTAAAAAAAAATAAAAATTCCGGGCTTAATGCCTGTATTCCATGGGAAAAATTGACTATTATGTGTACCGAATGAAATTTGTGATTTGTACATGAAGAATTAAAACTAAACGACAATATATAATCATTATTTTTCTGTACTTGTTCTATTGCACATATTGTACAGTTTTTAAATAATCGTATTCATTCAAACTTTTTGTTCATTTTACGGCGAATATTCACCTTTTCATAATCCCATTTATTATGTATGGATGTGATCTTAAGCCGCATTGGCAAACTGCTTGCCAAACCATATGTTTTTTTGCCAAATTTTTCAACAGCTATGGTAGTAATTGCTCCGTCCAGATCTTTACCTTTCTTTTTGATGTAATATTGGGGACCTGGAAGTGTCGAGAAATCCATTTTGACGTAGGTCTCGTCGTTCATTACGAAACAAGAATCTTTTCTTTCGTTCAACCATTTGTTGTGTTTCTTTGCTCGATCGATCCCTCTATTAAATAGTTCAACACTTCTTTTGGGGATTTTTGGCTTCTTGTATGTCCGTAGATTATTTCTGGTTTTAGCTCGTTCCACAATCGATTTGGTTGTTTTGGTTTTTCTGGCCAAATCTCGCACAGACATCGAGGGATGTTTCGAAATGACTCTTACAATTTTCTGATCCAACATTTTATTTGGAGCACCTGATTTTTCTCCGGATCTGGGCTTGCGTGATACAGAAAGATTGATTTGACATTTTTTTTTACATTTGTTACCGTATTATTGGAAACACCGGCCAATTTACCAATTTTTTTATTGGTATACTCGGGATGATCATTGCACAATCTAATTATTAAATCACATTTTTCTCCTTATGATGCGTCCATTTCGAAACAAATAAAACAAATGCCCAATTTGACATTTATTCGTTTTTTTAAATTGTTTTTCTACAAAATAACGGTACCAGTTTTTTTCTTTTGCGTAGTAACCTATGAGATAATATAAATTTGGGAATCACAAATTTCATTCGGTACACATAATAACAGTCAAAAAAAAAACGAAAAGAGAAAAATAATTTGCTGCCCCATATAAGAGACAAAGCCAACGTGTTTTTTTATTTCATAGCAAAATTGTTTTGCTATAATCAAAACCAATCAAAAAGCGTTGTCTTTGTCTCTTATATGGAGTCTCTTTTCGATTTTTTTGACTGTCAGTCAATTTTTTCCCATGGAATTGAGGCATAAGTGTACAAAATAGTAAAACGACCATACATGTTTGGTTTTGGATCGACCATACTTGTTTGCGGAGCGCTTTACGTGCTCGCTTTGTCTTTAAAGTAATGTAGGTGTGCTTTCTGACACCCGGCATTGATCTGTTCTACTCTCCTGTATGCGTTTGCGATATTTTTGCCTGACTTTACAATTTCAGGTGGTTTAACTTAAAAAAAAAAATCATTTCGAGCATATTTAAAAAAAAAAAATATTGATTTAGCTAAACGACAAAACTACTGACCTAATGATGAACAAACTATTTCGTTCGTCATTTATACAAACTAGAATTTCAAAACTGTCAAATTTATGTATTAATTGCGTTCAATAAAATTAACATCTAAAAATTATTCCAACTGGAAAAACCACTTTTAGGAATGTACATATATTGGACAATCCAATTGGAAATAATTGCATTGCTTATCTCATTAGATTTTTCCTCCAATTATTTATTTACGTATTGGTGACCAAACGATAGAAAGTAACCAATCCTGACACAACGATTTCCTACTCAAATAAAGTAACGATTATTGTTAATGAGTTTGCTAACCTAAACAAAACATTCTTGTACATTTAAAATAGATTTTTTAAACTACAAGTGACCAAGCGACAAAAGCTGGTGATTATTCCTGAGCAAACGATTCCATTCGTCATTTTTAACAGAATCGTTAGACGAAGTGCCACAAGTCGGCGTTGGTTATTTCTGAATACAATACGTGTTCGTATATGATTCTTATTTGGATTGAATCAGGTTCACTTGTTCCTTATTTACATCATCTAAGAAGTTTAAACTTGTACATCCGAATCTGAAACGTATTCAGAAATATCCCTCAAGATTATCTGCGTAGTTGTTGAAAATAAATGGTTTTTGCTACATCATGGTTGTAAAAGTGGTTTACTCTGTATTTTCAAGCTTTTTCAAATATTGCAGTTTTTAATTCGCATTGTTAAATTTAAAATAGATAATTAAAATCAATTATGTAACTTAAAATATTTTAAAAATTTGTTACCTACTTTGTCAATCCATTGTTTTGTAAATCTGTTGTTGCCAATTTTTGAAGTTTAAGGTCAACAACCTTGAATTTTATTTGGATTTTTTTTGATTTGTATAAACAAATCTTTTACCGCAAATGTAAAAGTAGAACAAATTACCAGTACAAAATTGTTCACTTCTGTATAATGAATGATATAACATTGAATTAAATTTAGATTAAATAATATATGCAAAAACTTACCACTTAATATTACAAATAATTAAATTGATTTATTTTGGCAATGGGTCCGATTCAACGCAAATCTTCTATTTGTCTTTTCTTTTATTATTTCAAGGAAAACTCTATACGATTCAAAAACAGTCTAAACTTATGGATTGTTTGAAAATTGAGTCTAGTTCTTACAAAAAATAATAGCAGAATAGAAGAAAAGGCAAATAGAAGATTTACATTGAATCGGGCCCAATATTGTACGACCTAGGCTTTCTGAGTTCGTCCGGATTTTGCAATTAAAAACACTGTGCACGTTTTATATCACTAGACTTAAACTTTATTTTTATACACTTTGTTATTTGGATTGACTTCACTATTTAAATCTGTCCGCTTTGGGGGCTATGACAACAGATTTATCTCCTTGTTTAACGATTTAAAGTAAATTAACAACTGTTCTCTACTTTGTATGAATTTGTGCGGCGGTGTATAAACATGGATCGATAACCACAACAAACAACTGCAATAAAAACACTGGCCACGACGAGCATCGAACGATCGACTTTCTGCCTGCTCCACGCGCCAACCATCTGAGCTATCGGTGAACTTGCTGTATATGATGGCCAAAATCGTCGCAATATTTTTGTTAAGCTAGTACAATTTTAGTCAGCACAATTATGAACAAAAATGTAATTTATTATACCATAATTAAGGTAGATTGAACTATTGTAAATAATGTAGAAGAATATAAATATCTGGTGTAAAAAAAGAGACATTACAAGTAGAGCGATCGATCAGTCAACAAGAAATAAATTGTGAAATAAAAATAAAAAATTGTTAAAATTGAAATTTAAAATTTAATCTTAAATAAAGTCTTTATTCAAAAACTTAACTTGAAGTGAATTTATAATAAAAAAATTCGAACTCATACATCCGTAAAGTTATCAGTCATTGAATCGTGCGTAAACGTGCAAGGGTTTGGCGAAGGATTTTTTTCAAATACTTTTTGAAACAAAAAAAAAAATGGGAAACGTTGTTTGATTTCCAAGTCAGTTTTTATGTTGAAAAATTACCGAAAATTACGCCTTTTTTTAACGGTTACGTAAACTTGAATATAAACAAAGAGCTGAATTTTTGTTTTTCATAATTATGTAAGTAATATGAAATATAAATAAAAACAAGCTGACTTGAAAAACAGTCTGTTTTAAATCATACTCATTTTGCTTAATAAAGCAATAAATAACAATTCTACGAATATAGACAATTTTTTGATAATTTTGGTAAGTGTAGCTTAACTGACGTCTGTATGTGTGTGTCACATATCCGTAAAATTTTTATCGCATTCGCGAATAATCGAATAGTTTCCTTTTTCGTGCGAAAAAGTGCCTCTTTGCGCTCTCGTTAAGTATACAAATAACTATTTCATTCTTATTATCAGTGAAAAATAGCTAACAAGGGATGATCCCGAACCCGAAAATTCAAAAAATTATGAAACTTTGGGAACATGTACATCTCATATAGGTATGTACTACGCAATTTTTTTTTCCTGCGGAAAAACACTCTGACTGTAAATAAAGAAGAAGTAAATAAGCTTTTAGAAATATCAGTTTCCCGATTTCACGTCAATCGGTCTTGTCCGAAAGAATTCTCAACGAAACCCCGTCAATGACTGGACTGTTAATAAAACTCATCCAAACAAACATTTTTTGTGTTTTTCATTAATGAAGATAAAAAACTGACATTCTAAAACCTTATTTACTTTCATGCACACCGTCCTGCTGTCTTAAGTATGCATGCACTTTTTCTCTACCTCTTACCGTTAACGAGTTAACAAGTTATGCGCATAGAGGCAGAATAGAAAATTTCCAATTTTAAAAAATCCATTTCACCCAGTCAGAGTGTTTTTCCGCAGAAAAAAAAAAATTGCGTAGTGCATACCTATATGAGATGTACATGTTCCCAAAGTTTCATAATTTTTTGAATTTTCGGGTTAGGGATCATCCCTTGTAAGTCAAATAATAATATATATAACATACATAGCTTAGATCTATGGCACTACGAAAGACGCCTTACAAGCTTCTCATTTTTCACAAAGCCAAACTTACAGTTGACTGAACCTTTTATAACCTTGGTATTTTTTAATAAATTAAACAAAACGATAATTATACTCGGAGCCAAACAGAGTTTGCATTTGTACTATTAGTAACAGTAACACAATCACAAATTTAGCTAAAAAACCAACAGTTTGTGAAACTCTCCATTTAAATATAGAAAGTCTATGCTCTCAGGTTTGACGTAGAGTTTGTGTTAGTTTCATTCAAATCAAATCGTTATATCTATCAAATCTTCGAAATTAATAGAACGAAAATAAAATTTGAAAATACATACTCTATTGTTTAAACACAAAGAGCGATATCCAAAGAACACCTTTCCAACCCAATTTTTTAAATAGTGCGCACAAATAATATCCATTAAATGAATGATCAAGTGTATAGATCTGTACAAGAAAAGGGAGTACAATACCGTTTATGACGAGAAATGCACGAGAAAACTTAGTGAGTGAGTTAGATAAAAGAAGACAAAGGGTTCATTGTGAACATCTGATAAAGTGACGAAAAATTTACAAAGCAAAAAAATCTAAGAAAGCGGAAACCGATATTAATTACATCGATCATGGCAATCTAAATTTGAGTTACCAAACGCACTGAGGAAATATATGTGTGGTTGCATTCTCCAAGTCAAGCTTTCGATCTGGTTAAAAAAAAACTTATCCTGTTACCTTTCTTATTACTTTTGTATAATATTATGCTCGTCACACGAATAAAATACTCAGAATTATTACGTATAATATTTATTGATGTTGATATCGCAAAAACAAAATACAGAATAATGAAAGATAAAAGGTAAGAAAAAGAACGTTATACAAAAAAAAGGGAAAGGGAAAACTCAAATACAACGTGGTATGACCAGATGTATACGGGTGCGTTCTATTGTAAATAATTAGTCGGTGCGTTCAGTAAACATTATTTACTTCGGATTCGGGGTGGTCGATCTTATACATTCCTGCCCGGCCAAACCGGTCCGGTTTGGAACTTCCTCATGTGCTGAAATTAGCCGGCATACCTTCTGGATCGGTCGCTGACATTGATGTTTGATTAGCTGTCCATCAGATGTTTTTTGATCGCTATTGTACTCAATTGTTACAAGACGTACCAGCCCATCACTGCCCGGATGTATTTGGATAACGCGCCCTATGCGCCATCGAGATGGTGGTAGGTTGTCTTGTTGAAT
This sequence comes from Tipula helvola, assembly GCA_963556165.1. Lineage (NCBI taxonomy): Eukaryota > Metazoa > Arthropoda > Insecta > Diptera > Tipulidae > Tipula > Tipula helvola. Next base: position 115,944,122 of record OY744482.1, read on the forward strand.
GACAACAATGTCGTTTATTTTTAGATTTGGTTCTGCTCGTGTCCATTTACTTCGTGCTTGTAATAAAGTGAGATATTCTTGTTACCAACGCTTCCAGAATTGTTGGTACATTCGCTGTAGTTGCTGCCAATATTTCAGACGATTTTCTGGAACTTCTGGAACCGTTGGTTCAGGCCGTGCTGTTATTGGTCGTCCTATTAGAAATTCGCCAGGGGTTAAAGCAAGACCTCCCTCCGGATCATCATGAAGCGCCATGATCGGTCTGGAATTGAGACACGCTTCGATCCGTATTAGAAGCGTGTTCAATTGGTGATAATAAATCGGTTGTTTACCAATGATCCGCACTAAATGTTTTTTAGCGGAACGGACCGCGGCCTCCCATAGGCCGCCATGATGCGGTGCGGCAGGCGTTATAAATTGCCATCTAACCCCGGCGTCTGCGATATGCTGTTGAGCATGCGTGTTGCTCCACTCGCGGAGTTCGCGTTGCATTACCCGATCTGCGCCAACAAACTGGGTTCCGTTATCGCTGCAGAGTGTGGTACAGTAGCCGCGTCGACTAATGAATCTATCGAACACATCTAAAAATGATCTAGTCGACAGATCTTCGGCAACCTCTATGTGTACGGCCTTCGTGCTCATACAAATAAAGATCACTGCATATGTTTTTGTTGTCGTTGTTGCCCGTCGTCCGCCCAGTCTGACATTAAATGGGCCACAGTAATCTATCCCAGTGTTTGTGAAAGGAGGGGCTACCAGAACACGTGAACGTGGTAACGACGCCATCTGTTGCTATTGCATTGTTCGCTGATAGAGTTTGCAGGTGACACATTGATGGATAAAAGTTTTTACCAATGCACGACCATGAACAATCCAGAATTGTCTTCTTAGGTATTACAGCATTTCTTGAATGCCATCATGTAACGTGACAATATGCGCATGATTAATAAGTAACCGAGCCAATGTACATTCCTTTGGCAAAATCATCGGATGACGCTGATCGTATCGAAGATCCGCATGAGTCAGCCGTCCACCGACACGCAGAATCTCCTTGTCATCCAGAAATGGATTGAGTGCAAGCAATTTGCTGGTTGCGTCGACACTACAACGAGATTTTAATGAATTAATTTGTTAGCCACGATAGCTTAGCAGTCGATTGTCTTGACGAGAGTATTCCGGGAGAGAAAGGGGCACTTAAAATGACACCAATAAATGAAAACACTTTAATTAAATGCAACGCACATTAACTTTATTTTAATTGATATGGATTATTATCTATACTTGTTATTATTTTACGGATGATTATAATTTCACTCGATTATTAGCGATGATGTTTTATTTTTGATTATTATTATTGTCGAAAATGGCCACTGATTTTAGATAGACACGCGTTTGTTCCTTTTGTCTTTTTACGAATGAATGATGATGATGAAGAACGAATCAAAACGTCGTGTATTTTGACGTTTTCGGTTTTTGGTGTTGCCTGACGAATTGTTTACTTTGGTGTGGTCGCCACCAGGCCTCGCACCAGTCGTGTATTCAGTGGTGGCGCCAACATTGCCGGCCGGCCTAAAGGAGTAATCCTTTAGTTGTCGATGTTGTCTGGGATCGGCAGTAGACACAATTTTACTACCGGTCTCGTGAGTGTAATGTCCTGACATTTTAGCGTGACTGTGCGGATGAGACCATCAGTGCCCGGATGAATAGCAGTGATTCGGCCCATTGCCCATGTTGCTGGTGGGCAAAGTTCGTTTTTGATGAGAACCAGTTGCCCGACCTTGAAGTTAACGTTCGTCTTGAGCCATTTAGGACGTTGTTGCAATCGTGACAGGTATTCAGTCGACCATATCCTCCAGAAATGTTGGTACATTTGTTGAATTTGCTGATATCGATTGAGACGATTCGATTGGATGTCAAGTAATGATGGTTCTGGAATGGTAATGGGTGGCTCTCCGATGAGAAAGTGACCGGGAGTGAGAGTGGTGTAGTCCTCGGGATCATTCGACATGGGGCACAATGGCCTCGAGTTTAGACAAGCTTCTATCTGACAAAGAAGTGTTGTCATCTCTTCGAAAGTGAGTAATGTATTTCCGATGATTCTTCGAAGGTGGTGTTTGACTGACTTCACCCCTGCCTCCCATAAGCCTCCGAAGTGTGGCGACGCGGGCGGGTTGAAGCACCAATTCGTGTTGTCTTGAGCCAACATTGTGGCAACTTCAGGGTTCACATTCCTTGTGCTATGGTGATGAAGCGACGTTAGTTGACGATTGGTCTTCGGTAGAATTATCGGGTGCTTGCTTTGGTATGGCAAGAATGAATGCTTTAATCGTCCACCGACTCGTAAGATTCCATCACTATCGATAAATGGGTTGAGTGAACGAAGTACACTTTTGTTCAACAGGTTTCCTCCTGACTGGCATCGACTGATATCGTCGAGGAAGTGGTCTCTCTGCACGAATCGGACCCAAAAATGAAATGACCGATTCATTTCAGGCACGGTGATGAAGCTGGGATTACGATCGGCTTTGCTATTACGAAGTTGTTGCACGAAACGTCTACAGTAGGCTGTGATTCGAAGTAGTTTTCCGAGAGTGGAACAGCGATTCAGAAGTTGTTCGATCCCATCAGAACTTGATGCTTCGTTTGACTGTGTGACGACCATGGAAGTGGTTCTACATTCTTCCAATGGGATAGAATAATCATTGATTTGGTGTATTGGCCAAGTGTCCGAGTGTTTCGACAGCCATTCAGGACCTCTCCACCAAATATGATGATCGTGAAGCAGCGAAGGGTCGATGCCGCGGGACGCGCAATCTGCGGGGTTGTGTCGAGTATCAACATACCGCCATTCATTGGGTTTTAGATGATCGAGAATTTGCGAAACGCGATTCGCCACGAATGTTTTCCATCGATTGGGAGGGCTGCGAAGCCATCCAAGGACCACTTGCGAATCGGTCCATGCGAACTGTTGTATGTCGTTGAGATTGAGTGACTGGACGATCTTGTGCATGAGGTTGGCTAGTAACACACTGGCGCATAGTTCCAAGCGCGGTAGACTGACGGTTTTGAGTGGGGCGACTTTGGTTTTCGCCGCTAAGATGGTGATTTTAACTGATCCATCTGATGACGTGGTGCGAGCATATACGACTGCGGCATATGCTTTCATTGAGGCGTCGCTGAAACCGTGTATCTGAAGTTTGTTGCGACATGGTTGATAATCCATCCAGCGAGTGATTTTGACTGTTTCCAAGAATCCCAGATTCTTCCGATAATTTGACCATCTTTCAGCGACTGATTTTGGTACTGCCTCGTCCCACGATAGTCCGAGTACCCATAGCTCTTGAAAGATGATTTTTGCGATGATGACACTAGGGGATAACCACCCGAGCGGGTCGAAGATCCGTGAAGCCTCTGAGAGGATGATTCGTTTGGTTATTACTGGCGATTCTGGAAAGTCTTCGACTTTAAATGCAAAATAATCTCCCGATGGTGCCCAATGTAACCCAAGTGCCTTGATTGATTCTTCCCATTTCAATTCCCGCAATGGCCGATGTTCGTGGTATTCTGATGACACTTGATCGAGTAGAGATTGGCAATTTGACGACCATTTTCGAAGTTCAAAGCCGCCACATTGGAGTAATGCCACCATCTGTTGCTGGATTTCAAGCAAATCCTTGACTTCGTTTGTGCCCGTCATCAGGTCGTCTACGTAGAAATCTGCAATAGCGACCTTCGCAGCGATGGGAAATTGCTTAGATTCGTCGTGTGCCAACTGATTAAGCGTGCGTATTGCCAAATACGGAGCACAGCTGGTACCGTAGGTTACTGTGCGCAGACGATAATCTTGGATTGGGTCCTCAGGCGTTGTTCTCCAAACTATCCGTTGATAATCTTGGTGCTCAGGAGCCACCAATATCTGCCGATACATCTGTCGAATATCTGCGATGAATACGAATTTGTGTTGTCGAAATCGAATGAGAATCGTGAATAGATTCTGTTGGAGCTTAGGACCGATACGAAGGTTTTGATTGAGTGACACTCCGGAAGTCGTCTTGTATGAGGCGTCGAAAACCACACGTAATTTTGGCTTTGAACTAGACCCCTGCATCACGCCATGGTGTGGGAGGTAGCACGTTTGAGTTGTGATTTTTCCATCATCGACTGGCACTGCTTCCATGTGATGTTGCTCGAGATAGGCTTGCATGAAGTCTCGGTATTCGATGCGTAACTGCGGATTCTTCAAAAATCGGCGTTCCATATGCTTCAGTCTGACGATTGCACCTTCTCGAGATGTTCCGAGTGGCAATGGCTGATCAACGAATGGGAGTTGCACGATATATCTTCCTTCTTTGTTTCTGGAATGCGTCGATTGAAAGTGCCTTTCACATTGACTTTCATCTTCCGTGAGTTCTTGGGCTGCTGGCACATTTTCGAGCTCCCAAAATGACTTCAAGGTGTTGTCAACGTTGGTGTAATTCTCGATGATTGCGGTCGCACTTAGGGAGTGTGTGATTGTGTTTCGATCGAATCTCCCGAACAAGATATGTCCCAGTTTGGTTTCTTGTGCGAATGGCGAACCGTTGACAGATTTTATGCATCCATCCATATGAAGCATTCCGAGGACATCTGCCCCAAGCAGCACGTCGATTTTGTGAGGACGATTGAAATGAGGATCGGCCAATTGTAGCTCGTCTAGATGTTTCCACTGTTGCGATTCGATGTATTGCGATGGCAAGGTGCCAGTTATCCTTTCGACGACAACTGCTGTGATGGAAATCGAGAATCTTGAATCAACACGTGATTTAAGAACGAATTCGACGATCGATTGTGATTTGGCTGCTTCAATGGCACCAACTCCGTTAATTAAGATTGAGGCTGGTTTCCGTTTTAAGCCAATCCGAGTTATGGCGTTTTCGGAAATGAGATTTACTTGGGACCCTGAGTCAAGCAGGACTCGAATGGTGAAATCTTGTTTCCCGTTTGCGACGATCCCAACTACTGTTGCGCGTAATACATCTGTCAGTGGCGATGTGGAGTGATGCGAATTAGCCTTGTTCGAATTTTCGGCAGTTGGCGAGTTGTCATCCGATGTTTTACTTGTGTTGGTGACTGGAGTTCGAGATAACCCGTCCGGTATATGTAGTAGGGTGTGATGTCTGCGGTTGCAGACTTGACAGGAACTTGAACGACATTCTGCGCTACGGTGTCCCTTTCGTAGACAGTTGAAACACAGATTATTTTCACGAATTTTGCTTGATTTTTGATCGAACGATAATGATTTAAATTTGCTGCACTGGAACGCACTATGTTCCTCGCTGCAGAATGGACAGCTCAGCGAATTGGTTGGAGTCGAAGTAGCGACGAACGAATGAGATGGTTGCGATGATGATTCGCGCTTCGAGCTCGAGCGAGATGACGATGGTTGAGCTGTTGATGGTGAACGACTTGTTGTTGGCTCGTTTCTCCGGCGCATTGACGATGATGTAATTGGTTGCGACGAATTTGACTTGGACATGGAAATAATTTCCAATGATTGCCATCGAGTTTCCAAGAAATCCATAAGTTCTTGATATGTGGGATACTTCGTTCGAGTGAGTGTTAATTCCCATTGACGGTGAGTTTCTGGGTCGAGTTTGTCGACGATGATGTTAACGAGAATGATATCCCAGGTGGCTACCGGAACGGCCAAAACCTTCAGACTTCGAACTGTGTCTGTAGAGGTATCGATGATGCCCCTTAATCCGATTGCGGATTCATGAAGGGCTGCGGGCATATTTCGGAATCGATGGAGGTGACTGTCGATGATGAAACGTCGATGTTTGTACCGACTAATGAGGCTATTCCATGCTTCTGTGTAGTTGGCATCGCTGATCTGTACCGTTCTCAATAGGGTAGCAGCTTCACCAGTGAGATTTGCTTTCAGGTAATGGAGCTTCTGCGAATTTGTCAATCTGGGATTTTTGTCGATCAGATCAGTGAACAAACTTTCGAATTCCGTCCAATTTCCGTAATTGCCATCGAAGACAGGAACCTTGATGCGTGGTAACTGAATTTCGATTGATTGTTGTGGTGTGGAGGCATCGACTGGAATTGCTTTGACCTCATGTGTTGACGTCGCCAAGGTAAATTTTCTCAATAATGTTTTGAGATTTGAGCTTGCGGCGAAATAATACTCCTCGATTTGTTCTCGAACACCGAATTGTTGCTCTAGCTCATTCTCACCACACACTGCCTCGATCTTGTCTTGTGCATCACAAAATCCCATGTACTTTTGTTCCAGGTGATCAATCTGGACTTCGATTGTCTCTTTTGTGGCTTCGGTATCCTCACTTAACTCCTTACTGCGTTTGAGGGCCCGTTCCAGAGTCTTCTGAAGCGACGCCTGCTTTGCCCGAAGTGTCATATTCACTGGAGTACAGATTTCACTCGCGCGTGTATTATAACCTCGAATTTAATGTGCAATATTAATGTGAGTAACTAGCACACGACTTCACTTCACGGCACTGAATTGATAACACGTGACCTTTCTTCCTTTTTATAACGATGTGGAATACTCTCGAACACAATTATACGATATACGATTTAATTTTGTGATAATGTGTGCCACACGCGATGAGTAAACTTGATAAATCACACGTGAGATATTATGAAAATGTGTAAATATCGACGATCGAATGCAATAGAACACGTGTATGATTTCGATGATAATGTGGCACACATCCGGCTCGAAGGACCAATTTTGTTAGCCACGATAGCTTAGCAGTCGATTGTCTTGACGAGAGTATTCCGGGAGAGAAAGGGGCACTTAAAATGACACCAATAAATGAAAACACTTTAATTAAATGCAACGCACATTAACTTTATTTTAATTGATATGGATTATTATCTATACTTGTTATTATTTTACGGATGATTATAATTTCACTCGATTATTAGCGATGATGTTTTATTTTTGATTATTATTATTGTCGAAAATGGCCACTGATTTTAGATAGACACGCGTTTGTTCCTTTTGTCTTTTTACGAATGAATGATGATGATGAAGAACGAATCAAAACGTCGTGTATTTTGACGTTTTCGGTTTTTGGTGTTGCCTGACGAATTGTTTACTTTGGTGTGGTCGCCACCAGGCCTCGCACCAGTCGTGTATTCAGTGGTGGCGCCAACATAATTTCAGTAAGATATGCATTACCTTGTGCTTCGCGTATGTGCAGAAGCAGCGCAATCTCCGTCTCAGATGCCGCTATGAACTTAGTTCGCCAATATTTTCGTCCAGCTGGTCGGAAACGTAATACAATTGACGTGGTGTGTAATACTCTTTGTAAAGTACTAAATAGCTCAATGAGTGGGATCCGATCTCCACCGTCGACGCTTGTAGTGATCTTCCACCTGGGATTCGTACTGAGTAATGTACGGAACGGTTTTGTTTCGTTGACAATTATCTCTTCCTCCGGTGAAGTCAGCGTCGGTAGTTCATCAACGTCGATCGATAATTTATATAAACATGAGGGGCCTTTCCACCATAGGGAATGGCCTTCTAGTGCGGTTGGTAATATTCCGCGACTAGCGCAATCTGCTGGGTTGTGTTCTGTGCGAATGTGTCGCCATCGCTGGACATCGGAATGCTGTTGGATGTAACTCACTCGATTTGACACGTATTGTTTCAAAGTCGTCGCTGGTTTGCGTAGCCAACATAATACAATGCTCGAGTCGCTCCACAACGTGTAATCCACACCAATTAGCTGAAGTGCAATACGTACGTTATTGATAACCTTTACAAGGATATGAGCTGCGCACAATTCTAGCCGAGGAATCGTGATTTCTTTCACAGGTGCAACCTTCGTCTTTGCTGTTACCAAAGACACATTTACGTGACCATCAGCATCGATTATCCGCATGTAAACTACGGCTGCGTATTGCTGCTTGCATCACAATCCATGGAGCGTTATTGTCCCAATTTGTCTCATACCAAGCCAACGCGGAACACAGATCTGTGCCAATTGTTGCAAACCGTTGCGAAATGTTAGCCAGTTTGTTCGTAGTTCACCCTGTAGGGGTGTATCCCAGTCAAGTTTCTCACGCCATAAAACTTGGATGAATATTTTTGCGGCCACTATTACTGGGCCCAATATGCCTGTTGGATCATAAAGTTTACCTATGTCACCGAGAACGAGACGTTTGGTAGGTGTGGCGTCTGATTGACTCATGTTGATTTTGTAGAATAGTTGATCGGTGATCGGGTTCCAATGAAGACCGAGTACTGTCGTATCAGAATCGCTGAGATCAAGTTCTGGAGCAGTTGATTGTGAACCAACAAGCGCTGCAACTGTTTCTGCATCATTTGAATTCCATTTTCTTAAATGAAATTTGCCTTGTCGCAATATAGAATCTATATCGAAAGCCAGAGCTACTGCTTCACTTGGAGAATCCACGCTGTCTAGGAAATCGTCCATATAAAAATTATGCAGAATGCTGTGGCGGGCTGCTGCTGCCCGGCTGGGATCAGTGATTATTTGGTGGTTATCCATTGCACATTGCCGTAGCGTTCGAATAGCGAGGTATGGTCCACATGCCATACCGTAAGTAATTGTCTTCAATTGATATGTCATAGCGGCTCCGTTGATGACGTGGATCAATTTCGACTTGGCGGAACATTTTTTCAATATCGCCTGTAATGGCGATTTTACGTCTACGGAAGCGAAATATAATATTGACAAGGGTGTCTTGTAGTTGTGGGCCAACCAGTTGTGTGTCGTTCAGCGACACACCGTTACTTGTTTTGGCCGATGCGTTGAATACTACTCTAAACTTTTCGACGACAGCATGATGCGGAATATAATATGATTGCGAAAGATCGCCTCGAAAATCGGCCACCGCTTCCATATGGTTTAGTGCTATATATTCCCGCATAAACTCCACGTACCTTGTTCATAATTCGGAACTGCTGCCAAGTCTTCTTTCCAATTGATGATACTGTCGAAGTGCCAGTTGATGAGAATTCCCAAGCACTTCGGCATTAGGATGAAATGGAATTTGAACACTGTAGCGACCATCTTCGTTGTGGCGGACAGTGGCTTCGAAAATCTTCTCACATGGATCTGGAGCAGGATCGGAATTAGTTACGGGTTCTTCGAGTTCCCAGAACTTATGAAGCAATTCATTAAGTCGTTGCTCACCGACACATTTGCTGGCTGTAAATGTGTGCAATGGTCGATCAAAGGTTGTATTATTCATAACAGGCCCAAACACAACCCAACCCAAATGTGTTTGAATCGCACATGGCTCGTTGCGATTGCCAGTGACAATTCCTTGTTTTATCAGATATCACCAGATATCGGAACCGATCAAAATATCGATACGTCCAGGCTTAGCAAATCCCGGATCCGCCAGCTGCAAGTTACGCAAATGTTTCCAACAATCAGCATCAATCGACGTCGCTGGCATTGCCGACGTGATTGAGCGTAATATATATGCCTCAAATTGCAATTCGAAGGTGGCATCTACTCTAGAGCGCATAGTAAGTGTCACCTGACCGCGGGTGTAGGTATTCGTTGATGCGCCAATTCCTTCGACAGCTATCTCACATCGTTTTCTGTGAAGATTCAGATTGTTAAACACCGATTCAGTAATAAAGCTCACCTGAGATCCGGGGTCACAAAGTATTCGACAAAGGTGACTGTTTCCAGTATAAATGCGTTTGCTGTGGCAAGCAGAACGACACTGTTGGCATGGAGTATGAATGACTGAATGTGGTCGGTCAGTCATGCTTCTTGATTAAAGATTACCGATGGCTTGCTCGGTAAAGTGCCAGGCGATGATTGTATTGTAGCTGGCATTGTCGCTCGAGCTGGTCGTCGCTGAACAGCAGTTATTCCCTTTGTTTCCTCACACAATAGGGAATTATGTTTCTGATTGCAAAGTGCATACATACCCGATCGGCATTCTCTATGAGTATGATTGGGATTCAAGCAATTAAAACATAATATGAGTTTCTTCACTGCATCCCAGCTCTGATGTACATTCAAATTCTGGAAACTATGGCATCGATAAATGCGATGGGGTCCTGAATAATGTGGACAAATCACTGCTGCTGGCGATGCTCGATTTGAAGTAGATTGATGTGGTGGGTTAGTTGCAGCAACATTTGCACGAACCATTCGATGAGATCTACCCCGGTTGCTTGCCTGATGTATATCTATCCGAGGTGTCGATGATGGCATATTCAATGCCCGTCGCTCAAAATATACTAGCATATCGTCCAATTTCGGCAATTCTTCATCCGAAAGGCTCATTGCCCATTGACTACTCGCGGCTCTTGGTAATTTCCGTAATATGATTGGGTAAATTATCGCGTCCCATTTATCCGTTGGTAGTTCCATGACTGACAATGCTCGCAATGTACTTCGGATGCAGTCGATGATGTCTTGCAAAGCTCGTTGCTGATCAGGCGGGTGATCAGGCAGATCGAGCAGACGATTAACATGCGTCTCAACTAAACGGCGTGGATTGTCATAACGCTGCTTGAGTTCGGTTCACACTTGTTCGTAACCACCAGTGTAAACACCAGCAACCATAGGAACATCCTCACTTTTGATACATTGTCGAAGTTTGCCTAATTTGTATGTTGGTTCAAGATTATGGACAAGAGCCTCGAACAAATCTTTGAATACGAGCCAGTTCTCTGGCCTTCCATCAAAAGCGGGAATAGATAATGGATCCATGCGCATGTCTACGGCATGAATGCGTCCGGTCTCACGCACCGGCTCAGGTTTGTAATTCGCCAGTAATCGACGTAATTTGATGCAAACCTTGTCGTATGATGATTCAGTTCGAGCAAATAGTTCCTCATGGGCAGCGATTGCATCTGGCTGCGCCTCACCAACCAAACTCAAATGATTTTTAACGAATCGGTTGAAATGTGCTTCGATGTTCCGCAATGTTTGTTCAATCTCCTCTCGATCGGGAGCATAATCATTCGCCTCTACCATAAGTAGCACGCGCGAAATCGATGAGCGGGCAGATTCACGCAAATTTAATGCAGCCATTCTAACTTTGAGCTTTCAAAATCTCGTTATTGTAACACTATTAAATTATTAATTCGTTGTACAAATTTATTGATTGATTGTACAGATTGATTGATTGATTGTACAAATGTGTTTAAAATTACCGTTGCTCGATATAACGGTATGCGTAAAAAATGGAATACTCTCGTTCCACGTGATTTTATTTCTCACGAGATTTCCTTTGAAATTCGTAAGAAGATAATTGCTTTTATAATCTCTCAAATTCACTAGATTAGCACTGAATAAACTTGAATTGAATTCACTTCCTCACAGGAGGCACCAAAATGTATAATATTATACTCGTCACACGAATAAAATACTTAGAATTATTACGTATAATATTTATTGATGTTGATATCGCAAGAACAAAATACAGAATAATGAAAGATAAAAGGTAAGAAAAAGAACGTTATACAAAAAAAAGGGAAAGGGAAAACTCAAATACAACGTGGTATGACCAGATGTATACGGGTGCGTTCTATTGTAATTAGTCGGTGCGTTCAGTAAACATTATTTACTTCGGATTCGGGGTGGTCGATCTTATACAACTTTAAAGGCGTTATTTAAACAACCATGTCGAGCTTTCTTCAAAGTTCGGCCAAGAAGTTTGCGCTTGCGTTGTACACGCAAATATGTAGTTTGCGTTTAAAGTTTCAAGCAAAGTTTTTGCTCAGTTTTTTGCTATTTGGAATCCTCATCGTGCTAATGAAAACCAACCTAACGTTTTTGATTTTTCGGCTACATAAGTCCGGGGTTAACGAAATCATTACATTTTCTAATGGAAAATCACTTAAAAATGTATCTCAAGAATTCTTAAGAGCAACTGGTGAGAGAAACAGGGGAAAATCATAACTTAGTTCAGAAACATTTCCTAACTTTCAATAAGGTATTTATTAAACGATAGCTTATTGGATAAATTCTCGATAAATATGCGAATATCTTGATAAATAAAGAAATTCCAACTTTACATCAATTAATATGTCGCTGTAGGTGAGATGTCTAGTGATGAATTTGTATCTCATTCGGTTCGATAAAACCCCGATAAATTTGAGATAATTTCGCATATCGCAATTAATCTGAAATTTGAAAATTATTTAATCAACAATATTCGGAATTTTTGTAAATGTTGATAAAGCCTGATAAATTCGATACTGAAGTTTCAAGAAACATTAACTTAACCATTTGTTGTTAGAATTTTTAGGTGTTGTTGGAAAATTTTTTCGTTTCCCTGTTTAAATTCTAAAGCAATTTGTAGTACGTATTGCTGCTAGTATAGTAATATTCAAATTTTAACTTTTCAACATTTGACAATTTTTAATGAAATTTTTATAAAACCTTGTAAAATCACCAAATTTAAAAAATTTAATTCAGAAATGAAAATTAGAGCTGTCGTAATTTTAAGCTCGAAATAATAAAGGTCATTAGAATTGGTGGAGTTGTTGTTTATCTATGCTACTAGTGCCGACATTTTACAGGTACATTTTGAATTTAATTCCGTCCGGTTTTTCATTTTAGTCATTTATAGGTTACAGTTTTTGAACACATCTGTTTTTCTAGGAGAGGTTAATAGTATTTTATCAACAATCAAATCAAAAAATTTATTAGTTTTTGGGGACATGAATATCAATATATTAGAACTTCCTTCATCTTCAGATGATTACATATTTCTAATGGCGTCTCATGGTCTAAAATCTTTAATAAATGTGCCAACGAGAATTTTAAATAATTCTTTGACGTGAATAGATCATTTATTTTTTAGACATTCATTGAAATTTGATTTTAGTTTTATTTCGGATGTTCATAAATTGCATTTTCATTTCATTTCTTCGCTTAATCCTTTTTCATGACTGTTTCATTACACGCTTAAAACAATGCATTGATGGTAATACTTCAAGACGTTTAGTGAGCGCTAAGGAAATTATCATTAAAAATTTTAGTAACTCTACTTTGAAATTGCGGCTCAAAATTGTAATTAGGGTTCTTAAACGCCAAAGCCAATTTCTATGAAAATAAATTTAGCTCCTCAACAGGTAATATTAAAGATAGCTGGAAATTAGTCAATATTTGATGATAACTTATCAGTAACGGATCAACTTGAAATAGCCACGTTATTTAAAAATCATTTCGTTAACTCGGTTCTTAATTTGAAAGAAACTAGTAAACCTGATGACCAATTAGGTTCTGATCTTATTTATAACAATTCGGAATTAAAGTCTTGCGTTTTCTGGAAAACTGATTCGTTTGAAATTCTAAACATCATATCTTAACGCAAACCGACTTGCACATCGGGCAATAATGATGTTAGTAATTTCTTGGTTAAGAAAGTATCAATTTATATTGTAGATATTTTTTCATACATTGTAAATTGCAGTTTTTCTTCCGGTATTTTTCCTTCCAGACTAAAAGAAGCAGTTGTTAATATTTTTTTTTTCGCTGGCGTTACATCCCATAGAGGGATTTGGCCGCTTCTTGTTGAAGTTTCGTAATCATTGTTTTTCAACGGATAATGAATGATTAATTCATTGATCCTACCCTTAACCAGCCGTGATTCTTTCATCACCCGCCGGGAATCGAACCGGGACCTCCGGAGCCTAAAGCAAGCATGCTAACCACTGTGCCACCGGGGCAGTTGTTATTCCCATATTCAAAAAAGGAGATAAAAAAATATTGTTAATTACAGACCAATTCCATTGCTTTCTGTATTTGGTAAAATTGTCGAAAAGCTAGTCCATTTAGAGTTACTAAATTTTTAATGAGCACTAGTTTTCGACATAATAACCAGTACGGTTTTAGAAAATTTAGAAGTGCTGAAAACGCTTTGTTAGAATTTAGAAATTTTTTATATAAAGGTCTGAATCAAAGAGAATCGGTTGGCTCTATTTTTGTAGATTTGACAAAAGAATTCGATATGGTAAATCATAATGTCTCACTAAAAAAACTTTTCTATGCTGGTTTCCGTGGTGCAATTTTGCAGTGGTTTCGTTCCTATTTCTCTGATCGGTCTCAGGTTGTTAAAATTAATAATGCTTGGAGTCAAGGTATAACCATTAATGATGGCGTTCCGCAAGGTTCCGTACTACATAGGTCCTTTGCTTTTTTTAATTTACTTAAATTCTATTTTTTATATTGACTTTAATTCTGAGTTGATAGCTTTTGCTGACGACCTAGTGTTTCTTTATAAGCACCCTATTCGTAGTACAAACATTCAATATATGAAATCGGATTTATGCCTTCTAAAGGAGTGGTGCCTTGCCCATTCTATGTTTCTGAGCTCTAAAACCAAGGGTATGTTTTTCAAAATTAATGATGCTACTGTTGTACATCCGATCATTATGTATATATCATGATGCGAATTGTGATCAAGCTGCTTGTATTGACGATTGTTTTAAAATTGAATTCGCCCAATCTTTCAAATATCTCGGTCTAACCATTGATAATTCGATGCATAGGGCAACCCACATTGATTCTCTTCATATTTATCTGGCATCAGTGATCAGGAAAATCTATATATTGACAAGTTGTACGGTAGCCGTTTTAAGAACTATTTATTTTTCCCTTGTTGAGTCGAAGCTGTCGTATGGACTAGTGTGTTAGGGAGGTGGGGAGCATAGTAAGGCTAGAATTTATCCCCTTATTATAATGCAAAAACATATTATACGAATTATTCTTAATGCTCCACGTTTATATGCTTCGTGGTCTTTATTTCACTCTTTAGAGATTCTTCCTTTTAAGCATTTATTTGTGTTCAAAATTATGAAAGCTTTTTTCATTATTAATGTCAATCATTCAAATGTCTCTACTAGTTACAATTTGAGAAATGTTACAACGACCAATTTTCAAAATTCATTTTTAATTCTTGCTCCGAACGTTTTTAATAACCTTCCGGTTGAATAGAGAGATTGTCAGAAAATTATTAAATTATTTTGATTTAGTGACTCAAGTGTGAATGGTTTGATGCATTTTCAAGTGTAGTCTAATTTTAATGTATTATTGCATTATTGTTTTATATAATGTTTAAATTTTTAGTTTTATTCATTTACTAATCACCACTGGATTATGACTGTTCAAAGATTGTATTTTTATATAAATAAATTATAATAATAAAATTTGCGTTGCATGTGATCGGGACAATTTGAACAATTTAAATTTTGATATAAAGTGAAACCTGTTTATAAAGTTCGACCAAAGGGCCAAGCGAGAAAGACGTTTTAGACGTGGTGTACTTGAATCTCGCAGTAATTTTTTGTTTTTTGTTAAATTTCTAAAACATCTGCCCTTCTCAGCATTCTCCTTATGAAACGATATAAAATTTTATTTTCTTTTCATACATTTTGGAATGTACACTCTCCCTATATATTTTTAAGCTCAAAGACTAAGCCGTTAGAATTTAAATTTGTCACCAATAATGCAAAATTTACATTAAACAAACGAAAGAATTTAGTTTGTTTTATTTATTTATTTACAATATAAATTTTCCGACACTTTATTTTGAGCATAAGCTCATTCACAATAAAGTGTCAATGTTCAAGAAATAAGTAAGGGTCTACAAAGCAATGCATTTTCAGCATATAAAGAAAGATCGCAGCATATTGGTCCAATTGCTCCACTGGTAGTACGACCTTTCTTGTAATGGTGACTAAACAATTTTTGGATGTTTCTGGAAATCCGTCGTGGAACTTTCTGCAATCTGCATCAACAGTCCCACAGGGTACCCGGGTATTAAAATACTACATAAATATGTTTCAAATCTTCGAAAAAAATGTTAGAGCATACTATACCGCAATTGACAAAATTTATGATCCCTAAACTGGTGGTTTCAATGTTTTATATGGGGCAATAGCATTTCGTTCAATTTTATTACCATGACTCTTCTCTTCCTCCTTAAGAAAATGCCGTAGGTTTTTAAATAATTGGTCGTGCCAACGTATTGCTCGGGTCTTTGGATTAATAAATTATTGCACTTATCATATATTTTGATTCCAATTTCCCTTGCTTTTTAATGTGATCTTATATACGGCGGTGAATGCATTTTAGAAAATGGGTATTCGTATATTCTTACTTTGTGGGGATGCCATTCCAAGCCTTCCGAAATTGGTTACAACTTCCAGCAGTTATCTAAGCTAATTTTTAAAAGATCTCTAATTTGATAAACCAATCTCCACAGCTTATCGATGGATGCATGAAAATTACAAGCTTCAGTTTTAATTGACCTTTCTGAGATAAAGGGATCATTTAAGTCAACTATGTAGATCAGGGGAGTCCAAACCAAATGAGTATTTTTAACAAATTTTCAAAATAACTAGAGCAATAAAACTGCGATTAAAAAGTCAACTGGACAACACGGTAATTATTTTATGTATCCAGAGGGGCAAAGAATTTATCACTCCAGAATAGATGTGAAGATCACCGCAATAGTTGTTACGTCTTGTAGTATACGGCCCACGGGCCGAATGCCTCAAAATGGAATAAAAATTGCGATGGTCACACTTAATCTAGAGTGATAAATTCTGTGGCTCTGGATACAAAAATAATTACTGCGTTGCCCAGTTGACTTTTATTTTTTAATCGGAGTTTTATTGCTCTATTTATTTTGAAAATTTGTGAAAAATGCTTTGGCTTGGACGCCCATGATGTAGATTATTTAAGTAACTTTATGCAGAAGGGTTTTTCGGTTACTGCCATATTCGATGTTCCGATGATTCGATCTACCGTTTATTATTCTTGACCTAATGAAACGGTTCATTTCATATTTGTTAGCATTCAAATTTACTGTTTACCGTTATAAAAATGAAAAATCGCAAACTAATTTCGGCTTAAAGTGGATGGAGTAGTTATTACAGGTGACATTGTTCGAAATGAAGCACTTGAAGTAGCAATTAATTTATATCACCTGGGTCAGTAATTTCATGAAGATCTTAGTTATAAAAATTGCTATCTATTATCATAGATGAAGAAACCTTGCAAACAATTTTGTTTGATGATATTATTAAAACGTGTGCTAAACTTAAGGCAAAACACATCAACGCTTTGCGGTCGCATTAAGTTTATAGTACATGGTGTCATGCTGATCGGAATTAATTAATACATAATATACAAGAATATGAAGAAAAACAAAATATATAAATTCTTTTTTAAAATATTTTGAGAAGCGAAAATGCCTTATTATGTGCGTGCGAAATATTCTAAAATAATTTTCCGGCGAAGTTCTGGAAAAGGATTTTTAGATGAAGTCAAGTAATATAACGAAGTAGGGTGAAACTTGGCTATTTCTTAACCGAATATGATGAAACTCGACAGGTACAATGGATATAGGATTCTAAAATGATTTTTATACGAAGTTCTGGAATATGACCAAGTAGGATGAAAATTGGCTAGTTTTTGTTATTTGTGTTTCACACTTTATTCGAGAAAATAAATTTTCGATTAATCGAATAGTAACCACTGATTAATCGGACAATCGATTTATCGATTAATCTACCCATGCCCTACTAATTACAATTAAACACAATGTGGAACTCAGGCGCGGATCCAGAGAAGGTTTCAGGGGGGGACGAATATTTGAAAGAAGAAAACAAAAACAAATTTTTCAATAAACTTTATAAATAAATAACATTCCATTTTAATTAAAAAAAAAAAAACTCGGTATAAAATTATAAATAGAAAAAAAGTTATTTTATTAAATTCATAGTAAAATCTCTATTCTCCTGTTCGATTGCCTTCCATATCGATCGATAATATTCGATGGCTTTAATTCCTGAGCAACATCTCTGTGAATATGGAGAAGGGCTAGTCCAACTAATCGAGATTCAGTCATAGTAGATCGAATCCAAGTTTTCAACCGTCTTATGGTTGAAAAACTCCTCTCAGCACTTGCAACACTAACAGGTAGACTTGCTAAAATAATCAGTATGGTTTGAATGGCGGGAAAAGCCTCTACACCACAATGGTCCAGTGAGGTTATTGCATCGATTGGAATAAGACCGTTAATTGCTTGTTCTCGTAGCCATTTGTTGTGCCAAATAATTATTTTATCTATTATTGTTTCAATAGAAATGTTTTTTTTTCTGAAAATAATATTTTAATTTAGTGAAAATTGCTTCACTTGTAGATTGAAGAGTCTTGGCTGATAATTTTATAATATTAGACGGAATGACTGCACCTAACTCTAATAGATTTAAATTATCGTTTCCAAATCTAGTTTTGATATCCTCAATTACAGAATCTAGCATGGGAATGTAAATTGTAATCCTGTAATAATCAATAGGTGTTGTAACATCGGGATTCTCTCTATTTGTTTGTCGTTTAACGAGCCTCGGCAAAGATATATCAACGTCCAATTCTCCCATCAAGTCACTCGCTTCTTTAAAAATCCTAGAAAACACTTCGTCGCTATGCCTTCTTTGAAATTCTAGTGCTTTTAAACAATCTAGAAATGAATTATTAGCAGATAATTTATCTAAATTTATTTTTTGCAACATAATGGTAAAGAAATGGCTAAACTATGGGATAAACAAAACAAAGCAATAATGAATTCAGAATTGCAAATGCATAAACTAAATCCTTTTGCCTTTCGAGATGACTCAGATTCTTGCCACTTCGATATTAAAGTTAGAGCTTCAATAATTTGTGAAAACGAGGATTTAAAAAGGATTACGGAATCATGACGTTCTACCCAACGGGTTTCACATAAGGAATGTAGCTGCCGCTTTAAAATATATTTTAAAACAAAATTTCGTTTAGATGATGCATTAAAAAAATTTATTATTTCCTTCATTGTTCCCACTGCATTTCTAATAGCTTGTACATTAGAAGATTTGGAAAGACTAAGGTTAAGTGCATGATTATTGCAATGGCATACTGTACAGTGTGTGGCAACTCTTTTTGTATTTCGGAAACGGCACCCTTCAAAACTGATGTCATCACACTGCAACCATCAGTGCACACTCCTACACAATCAGAAACATCGAAAAAATTGTCTTTTAAAAAATTTACAACGGTTTGTCCTATTATTTTACCACTGAGGATTGGTTCTTCGGAAGTTGAATTATTACTATAATTTTCTTTATGGCAATCTAGAAATGCAACAAAATCTTCCCGGATACCACCATTATACACGTAACGAAACACGATTGACATTTGTGATGTATGGGATATATCCGTCGTTTCGTCGAAAATTAAGCTATAATATTTTGTTTGCTCCATTCTTTCCTTAATAACACAAGGTATTTCAGCACCACAACATTGTATGAGTTCATTTTGGGTTGTTTTGCTGATGTAAGTTGATCTTGACTGGAGTTTTTAAGCTGTTCTTCTAACTCTTTATCACCAGCATGAACTCTGTATTTTAGAATCTCACGAAAATTTCCTTCGTTTTCTCTTTCCTGAGTTTGTAGTAAAGTACCATCATCTCTATGGCCGCGAAAAGCAATATTCTGATGACCTAGAAGAATGATGGTCTCAACTATGGGTATAAGTCTCTTTCGGTTTTCTAAAATTTGTTTATTTTGATGTGAATCAATTTGGTTCCTTATATCAATGGTCGGAGTTTCATAACTATTTAAGAAAAACTTGCCAGATTGAACTGATTCACAATGATATTGGACTTGATTGTGATTATTTAAAATGCCATCTTTTCCTAGTAATTTTGCGAATGAAGTAACAGGTTCAGTAACCAGTGCTTTAAGTGAAACAGTTTTATGTTTTCCACCAAGGTTTGAATGGGTGAAGAATGCGCAGTATTTACAAAATAACCCTTTTTGTGTATCTGAAAAAACTAACCAATGGAAAGCAGTTAAATGCTTATGGGAAACATATCGCTTTTCGATTTTCCCTTTTCTGTTGTGTTCTGAATAGGGAAACTTATAATTACTCGATCGTATCCATGGATTTTTAATTAAATTATATTTGGTATACTCGTCAATATTTAATATTGTCTTGTTTTTGATATACTGGCCAATATCAAATTTATGGTTAATTTGTTCACTTGAGGCGTTTAGAATATTTGCGTTGATCTGAATAGAAACAGAATTGTTTTCAATTACCGTATCCTCACTGGCACACGCAGACGCAGATGTATATTGAATATTAACTTTAGTAAAAAACGAATCAATTTTTGCATTTTCTAGCTTTCGTTTTCTCATTATTTGTTGTTAAGATTACTTAATTAAAGACAAACACAACCTGTCGTGTAGTGCCTAAACCCTTGCACTAGAAAATGGCGTTTAAAATAAAATTGTAGGTTATGTTTTACAGTAGTACCATCAAACATTATTTTATTACATACTAAATTTTATTTTAAGTAAGGAACACAAGGACTGTTTTTACCGCTTATGTGGGGAACACAATGGTATTTTTTGCCGCTTACGTTGTGCATAAGTTTACTGCGTGGTAATGACAAAATATGTAACATACAATTTTACGTAAATTTTATGTTTTAAGACCAACAAAAAATTTAAATGTACAAACACATCGCTCTCGGGGGGGGGGGGGGGAGCGATCGCCCCCATCGCCCCTCCTCTGTATCCGCGCTTGGCTGGAACTTTAACGAATACATTTGCGACGTCCAGTATGGTTCTCTGTTGTGGTGGCTGAGAGTAGACATGCGATCGGGACGGTAAAATAACTTTGGTGGCTGAGAGTAGACATACGACCGCAAAGGGTTAAACTCTAAAGTCGATTTCATAGCTTCAATTCATTCATTCAGTGACTTTTTTTATTGCTCAAAAATGACGAATAAAAAAACGAAGGAGCAAATTGGTTATTTTCTAGAAACATTATTCGCTTAAAAAAATCGCACTAAATGAATGAATCAAGGCCACCATAAAGTCGACTTAATTAACTATGTTGTAATAATCCTGTATCTCACAAGCATAAACAATAGTTATATGAGCCTGTGTACCATGATAGAGTAAAGAACAGATGCGTATTTTCTAAGAGATAGAGTTTCGATATAGTAAAAATGATTACATTTTCGAAAAATACAATCTTTCCCAGCAAGGCACTCCAATGTTCAAACTGATATGATATTTAGCTTTGTCTTGGAAGCTACCGAAAAATAGCGAATTTTATTGATTAGATACTAACAAAAATAAATGCGCGGAAAGCCTAATACACAAACCGAAGAAATGTTAAAAAGTATTATGACGACTATACAGTCGTCCACATTTCACGGTTCATAAGTGTTTTACTGAATTTCGATGGGGTCGAACCAGTACGAATGACGTTCCACTCTCAGGATGTCCCGTTGAGAGGAGAAAATGGCGAAGAAAATCCAAGATATAAACGTCCTAGAAGATTGCGTGCGGAACATCCTACTTGAACGTTTGAAATGTTTATGAAAAAGTGCTCTTCCAAAACGTTAATGCATCAGCTCACTAGTCCGCAGTCGCCACCGCTAAATTGGTCGAATTATGCTATGACAGTGGAAAGAAGTCCACACCGAACGGGGCCTATTTTACAGATTTTTTAGATGGCTTAATTGGAATATCGTTGAGTCTGAGCTAAGTGAATCCAGTTAGAAGGCAGCTACTCTGAAAAATAATTCACTTTTTCATTCAAAAATTAGCTAACATTTCATTTTACTCTCGTACGTATCGCTTTAATTTAATTTTAGGTTACGTTTCATTTAATTCATATACAACAGTAAATTCGTACCTTAAATTGATGGCAACACCGATACTTTGAACCTTAAAGTAGTAAATTTATAAAAGTCTTATACTACTTTTAGGGTTTAGAACAGGTGCAAATTTCAAATCTACATATTTAATCAAACCTTCAAACCGAACTTAATAATATTTTTGTGGAGTATTCAAGGGTGTTTAAGGGATTTGAAGCCCCCCCCCCCCCCTCTCTTAGCAGTTGAAATTGCACAAAAGTATGATTTTCCTGTTAAGAAACCGAAATTGCGAGGCTAATAAAATATCAGTTTACAAAAGTTAGAAACGTTTATTGAAATAAAAATTGTCAACCAAAAAAACTTCAATAAAAATTTTCGAAACATAAAAATGTTATGCATGGCTTTGATATTATTTTACCACAAGTTTTGTCTTCTTTATTGAAGGTTCAAGATATTGAATATTTGTGCAATTTTTATGAAAATAACGCAACTTGTAGTAGTCAGGAACTACACTCGGAAATTAATATGTAGCATAAATTATTGGCAAAGAAATCATATCCTGCAAAATATATCGTAGGTTCAAGTTTTGCATTACTGCGCAATCAAGAAGTTTTTCCAGATATTTATATGGTCCTCTTTTAGCAACACTTCCTGCCACACATGTGCAGCAGAAAGAAGTTTTTCAACGCTCAGACGTTTAAAAACTTATCTACGCTCTGCAAATCTGGACGATCGAATACAAGAATTAGCCAAAAACCCAGAAAAATTGACTTTATTTTTTAAACGTAACTGGAACCGTGTCTTAAAAAAATCCTCAGTACGCCATTATCTTATGGTAACCTTGTACAAATTGAGACCTTCATTTACCAAATTTAACTAACCTTCTAACTAATATTATATTTACGTTGAATTTAAATTTTAGTTGTTTTGTGGTTTCATAAATCAAAATGAACTTTTGCCCTGTGAAAATATAAATAAATTTATTTATCGTGACTTTCAACTAATAAACAACTATAGCTTGTTTATGAAATACCTATAGTGTAGTCCTAATAGTAATCAAATGATAAGATTTAAAATTCATCGCGATTACTAATAAAAAATACTTGTCGATCAAACTACAAACCTTGAATAGACTTAACTAAATAGATATTCGTCTACACAAATACGCATATAAAGAAATTTACTATACACATGTATACTATAAGATAATTAGTTGCTGCAAAGTCCTGTACATTTTTTAATAATTCAATATTCATATTTTAATCACATTGTACATATGGCCATGAATCAATTAGAATGAAATAAATGGTCAGCATAATTAGATATAGCGCACCTAATAACCAATTGCCAACATTTATATAGCACTATTTTACTAGTCTAGTATCTCAATTATAGTACAAAGCTCGATATATAAACAGTCTTTGTTTCTATTATTATAAACAATTTATTAAAAAATAAGATTCTTTGTGTTCTAGTTTGCGCGTCTTGAATTTGCGTCGTCATCATAAGGAACTAACATTTTATCGACCAGCTCGTTACACTTGTTTCAATATTATTTAATTCTATAAAATTGGTTCGTTTAAAAATTAAAATCATAGTATACAGTGCAAGAAACAATTTTTGTTTCAATTCGAAAAAAAAATCTGTTATCTATTTGAATCGTTATCTTTAAGATCATGCCATTGTTGTATTTGTTTTATTTTTTTTTTTAAATAATTATAAATAATTGAGCGTGAGAAATATACTTGAGTACATATACACGCTAAAATAATTTCACATTTTGCGTAGATTTATCAACATACGTAAGTGTTTTTAGAATTATTTACGAGTGTGATATACACTAATAACTCAGATTGTGGCGTTGTTATGAATTCAATATTGCGAGGAAATTATTATAAACTGCACAGAAATTGCTTGTACTCTGCGAAAATGTTGCTTGATCAAATTATGGAATGTTAAAAATGTCAACGCCGCCCAAAGTCAACGAGAATTTAAATTCAATTTAGTTCATCGAAGAGAATTCCTTTTTCATCCAAACACATGTTATGACCAATGGAACTTCGACAGTTTATTGCGTATTATTGTGGTTCATTTTCGAAATTACAAATTGAAAATGTCATAATAAAATTTCTAAACAATCTACTCCTATTTTCTGTTCTCGTGTCAGTGAGCAATTGAATTGAAAAATTTGTTTTCCAAAAACTTGCTATTCAAAATCCATGTTTGTCACGGCACAAACAATTGTGTTCTTCATCGATCGATTAAAAAACTTTGCAAAATTTATTGCACAAAATTTTTGTCTGCGAACATTTTTCAGCGGAGAGGAGATACAAACGTAATGTCCTCGGTAAACCAAAAATGCTCGCAAGGTCGTAAGTATTTGGAAAAAAATGATTTTTTGCTCTTTATCTGGCGTTAGAAGGTTTAGATTGGCGTCAATTTATGTGTCACTCGATTTTTTAAAATAATTTCCACCTTCGCTAACTTGTGATAGGTAGTAAAAATGATAAATAAGTCTGGTAAAATTTTAATAGATGGTCGTAATTGTGCTTTGTTTAATTAGCTTTTTACAACGGATAATGAGTGATTAATTCATTGATCCTTACATTAACCAGCCGTGATTTTTTCATCACCCGCCGGGAATGTGCTCTTGAGGCCTTGAGCTAATCTTCTCTCGCCAAGAATGCTTCCTTAAATGACTCGTAGTCTGCCAATAGTTCGTTTTATCGCGGAACAGCAAATTTTTGGCAAGAAAGCTATACAAGTAAATAGTTCTCGGATCGTTAGCTGCTCTGAAGAATGGTACTCGAACGATAGCGCAAGGAGGCTTATCATTTTCATTTTCGTGTCGTCTGACAGAGTCAGCAAACGGCAGTTTCAAGGAGCTGCCGGTGTGTCTTATCCATCTTGATCTCTATCGTCTTCGTCAACGATCACCTTGGAGTAATGAGGATTTAAACAGCATAGTAACAGTTGTTCAAAGTTATACGAAAGTTGCAACTCGAGTGGACGCTTCATGTAGCGTTTAATGATGTAACCTGCTGAAACCGGTCATTCACAAAGCGGAGAACTTTGTAGCGCAAAGACACATCGACGTGAAGTTGCTTCAGTGGGAGATGAAAGAGTCGATAACGCACTCGCACGCTGAAACTTGTCGCTCATGCAGAATTTTCATGCAGTTCTTGAAAAGATTTGCTGAGGTGTTGCTGGCTTCTCGCAAACCGGAATACAACTTTATCGGCTTGTTCATTGAGCAGTACTTGGTGATGTACATTGCGATTACCGCACGGTTGAATCTTCATGTTATCCTTCCAGCGTTTCAACAGCTTGACGTTGTAATTATTGATGAATTTTTCGTCGGGCTTGCGTTTCAAAATGCACGTTCATCATCGATTTTTGATGAACTGGTCGGAAGTGTTGGCCACAATGTGAGCCCGTTCGCTGGGAACTGATCCATTATTGTGAAACGTCATAGCATTTAAGTGTACAAACTTTCAGATAATCCGAAATTTTTTGGAGAAAATATTTTTTTTTTTTTATCAGTTTTTTAATTGGGTGCAGAGCGAACTTATTAACGGTCCTAGCTCCTTGTAACTGTCAGAGCTTCTGCACCCAATGCGCGATCCTGCAAGTAAAGATTAATAGCTACCTTAAATTTATTCATTTTATTCATTAGGGAACTCTTTGACCCCAAGGCCCATCATTTTGAAATTTCGGATATTTATTATCACCGGAGTTAGTAGGAGTATTTAACTGTTAAAATTTTCAAACTGTAATTTTTTGTCCAAAAATATTTTACGTGGCTCTTTCTCCCGATCCCGGTTGACGATCACTTCCAAATTTTAATAGAATGTGTTGTGACAGGAGATGCAAATGTTTTGCAAAGTTTACATAAAACCGGGTTTTAGAAAGTGGGTTAAAAATTGATTAAAAATTTGGTCGCCAACCACAAAGAAACACACAAACACATCTAGGAGCGAAGTTAAAGTAGAGAATTTAAATTGATAGTTTCTGTTTTGTTATTTGAATGAGTTGATTGGCTTAAAATGGACGTAACATCTTAGGATTTAAATCCAAACTCGAGCTTTAACCTTAACCCTTTAAGTGGCAACATTATTTTTAGAGAATTAGCTAAAAGTGCGAGGAATGGGGGACCCACACTCTCGAATTCCAATTCCAAACACAACAAACAAGAATCGATAAATATGAAATAGAGATTGTATTAGTTCTAAACAAATTTTCTGCGTCCTCTAAATAATATGAATATGCTTACGCAAGTGTACAATAGAATACTTCTTTGCTTTTTCCTCGACAGTGTTTTTCATTTCGAGAAAGGCTAAAAAGTACCAAAGTAGAATACTTAACTGATCGCTATATTCGTATCATAGATCTGATGTTGAATAACGAAGTAAAAAAACTTTTTTAAACATAATCGCGTGAACATTAATTAAATGAGTTCATCACAGATGGCGAACGTATTCGACTCTTCGCAGAATTGGATTCTTATTTGAATTTAATAAGATTCGTTCGTTTCTCGTTTAAATCAAATACGAATCTTATACTTCAAAGAGAAGAATACGTTCGAATCGGATTCACAAATAGACACCTGAAATCTTCGGCATGATCGGTTCTGAATTCGGTTGAGTGCAGCTCCCAAACTTATACCTGCCCAAATAGGTGAATTATATTCCAGTCTGGAAATGATTCTCTTCCTTCAGTTCCTCGAAAATTTTGCAAAAAATAGCATTTAGTTCCCATGGTTCAACTAAGAGGTTTGATTTTTTATAACATTGTCGTTAGTAACAATGACAATGGAAAATTAAAAAAATTAAATGTTGACCCGGCCTTGCATCGAAATTAAGAGTTTTTGACAAATGAGAATGAGACATGATTTACCGTTTAGTCAATTAAAAATGTTAAACATATGTCATACTCATATAGAAGCAACAATGATGCTACAAAGAAAATCGATCTCTCAGAAGTCATAAATGAATTTGTAACTAAAAAACCAAAAAATTATCATATAAATATTGTACATTTTATATTGAAGTTATCCATTGAATATTTTCTTCATTTCAGTACCTTCATGTTGAAATTTTTATTAAAATTCTGCAGAGAAGAGCGTCAAAATTATTTGCGGAGAGCCTCGAAATATTAGTTCCACCACTGGATATACTCAAGGAATTGCCTAACCCTATGTTATGCCTAGCAAAATGTTTATTGCAAAATCACGGGAGGGGAGTTACTTATTGTTAGTTAAATTATGATCACTCTCCAAAGCTTTCTAAACAATGTTCAAATATCCAATCGTTTTGAAGAATAAATTGAATTAGAAATTTTTGCAAATTTAATTGAAGAATTTAATTCCTAGGATATTGCTGCAAATTTCGATGTTGGGCGGAATATACATAGTCCTAGGGTCTGGTACTCATGCCGATAGCACGAGTAAAATATACCCAAAATATCCGGTTATTTTTCGTCAGAAAACCATGATCATCCCAAATATGTTAAAAAATATGTGAGGTTTAATCCTTTGAGTGCCAAGGAAAATGCCAGGAGCGCGATCGCGGTTTAACTCCCGCACGGACTAATACGATCTCTATTATTTATACTTGTCGATTCTTGTTTATTGTTTTTGGAATTGAAATTGAGAGTGGGGGGGGGGTCCCCACTCCCTGCACTTTTAGCTAATTCTCGAAAAATCATGTTGGCACTCAAAGGGTTAAGGTTAAGTAATTATGGTTTCACGATTTTTTTCTACTACCATGCTCAGACGCCATGTTATGTTCTGCCTTCTTTACGTTATAGCGTTCCTTTTTATACCAAAGGTCGACGGTCCCTGACGTGCGTCTGCTATTTTCCCAGTTGTCAAAATATTGGTAAGTTTTACGATTTCAGCCAATTTACCGATTATTTCTGCGTTTCTTTCAGGTATTTACATCTCAGCATGTAGCTCCGCTATCTCATAAAATGAAGGCCAGCCATTACTCTCTCGCAAAATGGAATGCCAATGTTTTTGGAGATCGCTATAAATCTTCGCTTAAAACTCGTACAACTGTTATGTAAAGTGTGGAATGAGGGAAGGTAACTTGAAGTGTTATTTGCGTGCTCAAATGGCGGAATTACGTTGTTTTTTTAAATTTTTCTGAGCTTAACCTTAAACTATTGTTTATATTTGTACTGTCGTTTCCAGTCCTGAGACGGCACTACAAATATCCATAGTTACACCTTGCACAACGTAACATTTTTAATTTGTTGTGCACTAAAACCCATTGGACACTCAATCATAAACTCGGTGCTACTTTGCTTTTAAAGTCGCAACAGATATGAATATCCAATACGTAAAATTCAAAAGTTGCAATTCACCCTATTGGGGTTTACACTTTTAGACAAAAAATAAAATAAAATCTCGAAAGTTTAATTTTATAATAGGAGTAAAATAAATTGTTTTATTTTCAAAATGAACGTTGTTGGTCTCTGGGTGATCATCTTCAAGTTCCAGTTACAACTTCAGCAAATCTAATTGAATACCTACTTAGAAATGAGCCACCCTCTTTGTTAAAGTAAGTATGGAAAAATATGCAAATTATTAAAAATATAATCAACGTTGAAATAGTGTCCTTCCGACATGTTTGCTGATCCCGCTCCTACGGCCTCTGGAATAGGGGAGTCTCTTTGAAATCCCATTAAGCTGGGTCATCATTGTACCAACGTGAAGTTTAAACTTTTTTGTGCTTAGCGGGAACTTCGAGGGACTCAGGAAATTTGTAATCGTTAAAATATTTTTAGGTAGAACATAATAACATATTTAGATAGAACCAAATAAGCTGCTGCTAACTATTTATTTAGATACACAATTTTCTTATTTCGCAGTAATTCTCTTGTATTTTATATTCGCTCAAAACTGCAAACCGGCATATGAATATTTTTTTTTTAAACCAAAACTCCTTTTTTTTTCGTGTTGATACCATTTCGTTGATTTAACGCTACCCGTTTGAATTTTGTCAATTCTGATGCCCAGATATTAATATCGAATTACCTGTTTACATTTAAATTGGAAGTATGTTTGCCCTTACATTAAAAACTAAATTAACATTCATTAAATTATTTTATTACTATCAAATTAAAAAAAAAAACATAAGTTTGAATTCAAGGATGGATGCAGTCCGCAAAATTTCTCTTGGAGGTCTTAATATAGACTGTGGTCCACGAGTTGATGACCAAACCACCGCCGTTGTATATACATAATATGCTAAGCGATTTTTTTTTGCAAAATTGAGTTCAATTCACTGTTGATATACTAAAGCGTCTGCCTGTATGTCACACAACAATTTAAAATGCTGAGATGTGAATCTAGGAAGCTTCATTTTGATATTTTTGGGCCCGATTTAATCTAAACCTTTTGTTTTTCTCTTCCTATATTCTGCTATTATTTCTATGCAAAATCAATGTGAATTTCAAAATTGCTACACTTATATACTTTTAAGAATCAAAACAGAATAAAAGGCTTACGTTGAAACGGGCCCATAACAGTCAAATTGCTTTCCTAAAAAATATGTCACTTATGTGTGTATGCCGTGGTATCTATTGTGTTAAATTTTTAAAACAAAATCACAGGTTATCAGACCTGATTTCTATTTTGTTTTTCACCACTTTCACCTTTCAAATATTTTCTTACATAAAGCCATGGATTCGATCTGTATAAGCAAACTCTATAGAAAGACTAGCTGACCCGGCGGACGTTGTCCCGCACAGGTGGGCTTTAATAGATGTTTCTGTAAATTTTGGATACATTTAATTTTTTATTTATGTAATTTTCTATGTTCGTTGTTTCGCCAGCTTCTGTGTATATAAATAAATTTTGTGGTTTTCCAACGTGAGCGATCGTCATAGCATATGCCAAACGAATCGGAAATTGTAGACGTTTACACTGAATCGGAGCATCGTTTGGGATCATTGGTATTCGTGGTAATAATACATGTTCTACTAATCTAGTGTCGTTACAGAGCTTTGGCGCGTTGAGATTATGAAGCAAAATAATAGGAGAATTAATTTTTAGTTGCAATATTATGTGACGGTATTCCTAATGAATTTAAAAACTCGGTAGGAAAATTAACACTCATCATCGACGACTGTATCAATGAATTTAAATGTATGTATGTATTTCTGCGTCCAGCATATTTTGTACTTTAATATTGATGGCATTAACATCAACATTTTTAGCCACCAAAATAGCTCTTTCGCTTAATCATTGATGTCTCTGTGCATAACTCGAATGTCTCGGTTTTCAAAAGCATCTCCAACCATAACAACTTCATTCGAAGTTGGAGCATTGAATCTGCATGCATATTCTCAAACCGGAACTTTATCTGCTTTATGCATTCCCTCTGATGCACTTTTAAATATTTGAAGAAGTTGATTCTTTTCAGCCAAAAAAGTTTCCAACGACGCGACGCGACAATACCTCTTTCTTATATTTGTTCGTTATGATTGTATGCACACCGAATATTTACTTGTTCTTCTTCGTTACCCAAAAAAAAAAATAAAAAATTTGCAGAAATTTTGGGTGTTCGTTTGGTAATGGAAGTAAAGAGCCAATTTAATGATACACTTGTCCCTGTATTTTAAAAGTTGAATCAAAATGCCTTGCGCATCTGAATTTAAAATAATTTAGGCAGCAAACTAAGTTATTTGAAAACATGAATTAAATTTTCTTATTTTTCTCAAAAATAATTTTGAATCTGAAGTTTGACCCAACAGCAATGATTTTATGGTTCGAGTGATGAATTTAGCGGTGGTAAAACCAATTTTCCGAATGCGAAACACGTTCCAGTGGACTCATTCTTAAATTGCAGTGCATCGCAATACTGACATTCAACACTCATATCACCTATAATAATTTTGGTATTTGCACTGTAATTGATTTCTGGATCATAGGCGAAAGCAAGACGATTAAATGAAGGTAAAGTTATTGCTCTGAATAATTGTACATTCTAACTCGATTTTCCAATTGTCCCAGCTGTCTATTTGAATCAGTAATACGTCGTCTATGCTATTTGCTCGCATCGTTTCCAAGCTGCCGTGCGCTGTTCAAAATTTTCTGCAGTGCGTAATGCAGCCATACGAATTCTATCTGATTCATTGCGTTCTAAATATTGTGCATGCGTAGATTTTATCGGGTGGTGCTTAAGTTTCGATTACGTCGAGTATGTCTGCCTATGTTTGATTGTGACGTCGGCATTTCTCTATTATTGAATTGAAGAAGAAATATAAAATAACTTGTCAGTCAGTCAGCTCATACAATTAGTCTGTCACAACCCTGCAAAATGTTTGCCTTATGAAAATTACTCTGGAATAAAACAAGCGAAGAGTCCTAAGAAATCTAACTGTAGCAATTGTCGTTACAAATGCAATTTACATTTTAAAAAAGACGATCGAATCAAAATTTGTAGTGTATACTGGGCAATGAACAATTATAAAAGATAAAAAGATTTTATTTTGAAATGTGTAAAAGTTTCTTTTGTGAAACGAGGAACTACTTCGAAGAAACATAGTTCACGAAGTCAATCAAGGGTATACTATCTTTTCAATGATCAACGAAAATTATGGAGAGTGTGTGCAAATTTTTTTCAAAAAACCTTATGCATTTCAAATGGTCCTATAAATGAAGCTTTGTCTTCAAGCAATGCTAGTGGCAGTTTTGAAGGCGGTGACAAACGTGGGAAGAAACCTCCAGGCAACAAAACTAGCAATCTTGCTACAAATATAGTTAATCAACACATTGAAAGTTTTTCGACCGTACCAGGACATTACATTTGTCAGTCCTCCCAAAAAAATTACCGTGACAGCATTCTATCCATCCTCAAAATGTATGAGTTGTAACAAATTTATTGTTCTAATTTTAATGAGATGCCAGTGAAGAAAAATGTGTACAGGAAAGTGTTTGGCACGTGGAAGGCCACGAAAACCTTTGGCGCCTACACTGATCTATACAAATGAATTACCTATTAGCGAAGCAAAATAAAAAGATTTGCTAAAATTATGCGAAAGTGGCGTTATACCAGTCGAGCTTCACCAGGGGTGCGACGTTAAACTCTGTAAAAGGTTTATAAGAAGAAAATTCTGAATGTGAATAGCAAAGTAACAATCATAAAAGCAAAGTATCAAAAATAAGCAAAATTAAAAATTCGAAGAAAAAATCATTATCTACAATTAAGCAAAAGTATCCCGAATTTCTCATTATTTATTAAACGTTTTAGATGGACATTGTATAGTAATTAATACTTAACTTATAGTATTCAACAGATTTGTTTTGGAAATATGGGATTTTTAATGATACATTTTATAAAAAATGACTCGTAACTCAAAAACACAAAAAATATAGATAATGACTTTTTGTTCTATATAGACGATATTAAATTATAAATGCCATATAAAAAAATTAACCCAACATAAATTTATTTAAAGTGACATGACAAGTGTTATCTAAAATAACAGTAATTGGTATAAACGATAGACACCAGGATTAGTAAATATGTATGTAAAACAAATGTTGTTAAGGTTGTTTTAATTTGTTTTTCAACTTAGAGGAGGAGCTATCTCCAAAACCCAAAGACATTCTTCAACAGTATATGTAATTATTTGTACTATTACCTGAAATTAAAAATTAACCTACAATTAAAATCAATCCAATTAATAAATAATAAAATAGTTTAGTTATTCAATTGCTTCAAAATAGTTACGTCAATAATAATTATTAAAATTTACTCAAATTACTAAAATCAATAATGGAACGAGGTAACCAGAAGTCTTGCTAGAATACTACAGGAGGCGTTTCTCGCCTATACTCGTTTCTCGTCTATAGATCTTAACTGCCAAAAGAAAAGGAAATTAGGAAATGAATAATAAATAATAACGGAATATATATTAATATATTTTTAAAGTTCTAGTCAATCGGTTAATTTGAATTTAATTAGAGCGTATATTAGTTGTACAAAAAGAAAAGAAAAAAAAAGGAAAATAAATGAAAAAAAAAAAGGAAAATAAATGGACAGCTAAATAAACAGCAAACACTATTTACCTGTTGTAATGTTTAATTTAGTGTTTAGTGGAACATTTTCGATCACAAATGACTTTTGTTTGCCAGATTTTTTTTTAATAATCATAATATATAAAATGCATATTCATAATTTAATCTCTCAGAGTGGACTGTTAGGTATAATCGACGCAATTTGCTTACACTAGTTAAAATAAGATACACATTGGCGCAAGCATATACTAATGAGATCAAAAAGTAGTATCACTTTTCCAATTAAATCGCGCGGGCTTATCCACACGAGTATTTTTTTTGTGTTTGGTTGGTAGCACTCTAACAGACATCTACAAATATCAAATTTAGTGTCAATATCTTCAGCAGTTAATGAGATACGCTTGTTGACTTTCATCTAAAAAAGTGTATTTTTCGATTTTTAAAAACGTTCAGCAAAGAAGTTGCATCAAACTGTCCAGAGAGAGTGTTTTTGATTCGTATCAGTTCTTCAAAGAAAGCAGAAATCGCGTTGAAGGTAATGAACGTCCTTTCCGTTCTTCGATGTATACCGATGAAGACCACGTCAAAAGAGTCAATGATTTGGTGCTCAAAAATCGACGATTGACAGTCAGATATCTTGTAGACATTACGAAAATATGGGTCAGAATTTTGGGCAGACAATTCTTGGTTTTTGCATCACGATAATGCGCCGTCTCACAATGTATAGGTTGTGTGTGACTATTTGACCAAAAATTCGACTTTTTCATATAACAGTATATTATAATTATTATTGTTGAACCGACTCACATTTGTAAGCGTTGCAGGCTCGCAGTATATGTGGGACATAATTTTACTAGTATGTGTTCTACTTGGCCTTCATAAGATAATAAATCATCAGAAATTTGAAAGAATATCATTAGCATTGAAATATGATTTTCTTCAAATTTAAAATTTAAAAAGCACCAAAATATCTAAGTTTTTGTTAAATATGCCCTAGTAAACTATAAGTACATAACCCTGGTAGTTTTATTTGGCCAGGTAGGCTTACAGAATAAAAAAAGAACAATAAATTATTTTAGGCTTATCGAACATCACTATAAATGCAAAAATAATGTGGTAAATTGATTTTTGAGTAAATAGCACCCACAGTCGGCTTTCTTTGCTTTTAATGGAAATTAAGGTTTATCATTTGATCTATCGACACCAGCATTATTTTCATTGTATTTTAGAATTTGATACGATTTAAAATACGGCTTTATTACAATCAGTTGTGCATGTTTAATGTTCAGCGGAAATCAACAACGTAACAAAATAAAGTGCCCTTGTTGTTCGAGTGATTGCCTACAAACGATCATTGATCAATCACGGTATGATTTCTTTTATCTCAACCTAATCATCAGTTTAACCCGCATATTTCATAAAAATAATGCGAACATTGTAATTTACTCAGTAAACTCACTTTAAAAGTCGAAGTATTCATTTTTTGTACTTTATACTTCAGTTGTTGAGAGAGTTTTCAACCAATTCCAAAATAACTATCTCGTCTTAATTTACTTCACGGGCCACACAAATTGTTTGTGCCAGTGTAGACATAATCCTTTCAATGGGTAAAAATTTAAAATCGCATACGCACCGCCACCAAACTTTAACTAGTTTGGACGGTACGTACTGAGTAACGGGGTACAGCCACAATAAGGAAATAATTGTTCATCGTCCGTAATAGATGCGTGTTGACCACTATTATTATTTCTCATGATTTGAGGATGATTTCGGTTCAGTTAATCTTCCAGTAGCACTAAAAGCTGTATTGTGACGTGAGCATAACTTCTACTACACACTAGTGGATTGATAATCCAATTTTTTCATCCTTTGGATTTAAAGAAAGCATTGCAGTAGCAGACAATGCAGCTTCTACACTGTTCTGAGCATACTCTTCATGATTTGATTTATCAATACTGTCATCTTCATTGTCATCATCTTTCAGTTTTAATTATTATTCGCTTTTAAAATCAGAGGCTTGCTGCATTCTTCGTAGATTTCTTGGAAAAATCGTAGGTTTAAAATTTTGAAATTATTGAAATCTAAATTTTATAATTGGCAATCACCAGCAGAAACGATCCCAAATTATAATTGCACAAGCAATACGTCATGTCAACGACAATCTGAAACCGTTAGAAAAGTCTAATATTGATCACCAACATGTATAAAACAAATTTTAGAATTATGCCCTTATATGATTTGTGGCCACAGAAATGTTCACTACAATTGCAGTTGCCGCAACTGAGTGAGAGGTGTCATTGGATATATTATGTACCTTGATCTACAGAAGCGATAAAATTTAAATGTTACAGTGCCGTTTATCATTGGAAAGGTCTTGCAGAATGCAACCATTTATTTGCAAATGTCGTACTGACATTGAAGTGGTACTGTTTTTAACGTCTTCGTCGGGATAGATATTCACCATGGTGAGGTGAAAAGCAATTGTTTCCAGTCAAATAAAACCTGTAAAAATCTTGATCTAGAGAGGCTAAATAGGAGAATTTACATAATATTCACCACCCATTTTTCACTCGAATATTAGGGGGAATTCTACAGTTTTATTTTTGGACTTTAGTTATCAAACTTTGGCTCTGTTGGCAGATGTACCTGTTTGGTTTGGTTGTTTCACAATTTATATAAATATTCACGGCGATGTGCTGAAAACCAAATGATTGACAAGAATATATCAGTGTAAATTGTCGTCATCAAGGACTTGAACAATGCAAACATTTTACTTCTACCACGTTAGTTTTCAAATTTACCGTCATGGCGCTATTGGGTGTTATTTGTGTTTATCTCTTGCAGGTGTTATATAGATTCGAAAGTTGTCCTGTTTTAGGCGTCTGAATCGGCGCAAAAATGCTCTAAAATTGTTCACCACTCCTACAAATATTCACCACTTGAGGGGAAAAGTATTTTTTTCCGTTTGATTAAGTGTTGTGCTAGGTGATTTTGAAAGTTCGTGGAACGGAAATAAAAATCAAGGTTTTAGTTCTGAAAATAACTTTATTCTTCAATAAATTCGCCGCGATCGATTTTACAATTCATTTAGTCCATCTCTGAAGGGATTTTCCGAAAGACCTTCAAAATACTGCTTTACGGCAGATATGACCTCGTCATTCGATTAATAACGTTCAAGTAATTCGTATTGTAATTCCTTCAATTTGGCCACGAAGAACCTCTTTGTGAGGCCGGATATGAAACACCCATTCAGTTGAGATGCAGTGTTTAGTCAGTCGTCTATCAGTCATCCGTAGTAGCATTTTTGGACGTCCAGAACGAGGCTCATCTTCAAGGCTTGTACGCCCACGTAGAAATTGATTTTGAAAGAGCATCATCGCAGCTAACACATTTACCATTTCATTATAAATTTCCATAGCCATTTTTGCACTAAGAATTTAAATACACCACGATGTTCAATTTTTTCCATTTAAAACAAATATAAAAACACGTCTACTTTAATCAGCTGTCTGAACAAAACTATTTGGCAGATCGGCTAGAAATTTCGTATGCTTTCGTATGAAGTGTGAATGCTTTCAAAGTGGTTATATATGTGTTTTGGTGGCGTTTCACGAATGCAGCAATTTTAGATAACCCGGTTTGGTTACAATGCAATAATTTTAGTTTTAGCACGTCAGTTATCAAATTTACCGTATGGCGCTGGTGGTAGATTTACATGTTTCCTTATAGCTATCACAGAAACTTGAAGGAGGTAAATTTTCAACACGGTGAGGTGAAAAGCCATTTTCCAGTACTAGGTATATTATTGTGTTGTATTTTCTTTGATCGTTTTATGTCTTGAAGAATACAACAATCCAAGTTTTGCCACTTTAGTTATCAAATTCGCCAGTATTGTCGAAAAGGTTTTGATCTAGGAACACGAATAAATTTTAAAGTGGTTTCCTCTCCTATAAAAGTTCACCACGATGAGGTGAACATAAAATTTTTCAGTCGAATAATACCATGTAGCAAGTTGTTGCAGAGGTCTTGAAGAATGCAATAATTTTAGTTTTGAGCTGTTTAATTGTTCGCAAATATAATGCTTCTTTACTTCCAGATCTCATAGATACTTAGAATTAGTGCCGTCAGAAGGCTCCTGATCTGCGAGAAAAAATCTAATCAAGATATATGGCAAGGTGAAAATACATATTTTACTTTCAAATATGATATTTGAAAGTGGATGCTGCTTTCTCTGAGGAGTTGGTTGGCACAAAATTTGTTATTTATTATTTTAGTAGAAGCCTAATAACCGGTTAGTACTTCAAACATTTATGGGTATTACAGTGGTTTTGGCTACCAAACTAGCAGGTTATTGTTATTATTAAAAACACAAAACTAACAGCAATACGTCATGTCTCGACCACCTATTGATGTTAATATTTGATCACTTTTTTGTGTCGAGCGAGAAGCACTGGCTTGCGTTACGTATCCTTAGGAAGGATAAGAAAAAGTCTAGCATTGTTCATCACTCATATAAAATTCATCAAAGTGAAAAACAATTTTTTCTTTTGAACATGATTATACAGGCTACCATTGTAAAAGTCTTGGACAGTACAACAGTTGTAGTTCGAGAAATTTAATAATCAAAATTACCGTTATAACGCTGGGGATTATTAACATTAGGTAGAAGTGTTAAGTAATTTTCAGATGTCGTAGAAACTTGAAGTATGCCATTGAACTCTGGTTAATATTTGCTTATAAGTTTGTATACAATTTAGATTAATCTGTTTCCTGCTCCGTACATTCGCTGATCCCCATCGATTTGCATTGATATTCAACGTAGAGAGCTTATTCCATTAATATTTTATGGTAGGTAAACCTGTATAATCATTTCTAAATAAATAAACGCTTTATTAAGCCCACACATCATTAAAATTTCGTTTTACCAAGTTCATGAATTTCCGACTACCTTCATCAACAATTCTCATTGTAAGTTTCATGATAATAATTTTAAATGCCAGTTAAGTGACATAAGTGATAATAAAACACCGAAGGTTGTTTCAAACCCTTTTAAACTCTTAAGAGTCGTCATTTTCTCAAATTCAATATTTGGAATTGAGCAATGATTTTTCGAATGTAAATTAACAGTAGTTGTAATAATTTCAAGATCCAAAAAACCAAAGATATTTGCAGTATTTTAAATTGATTGCTAATATTGCTTCCAAATTAAAAAAATTCTTTTACTAATTAGGCAATCTTCTAATTTAAATTTTTAGGTATGTAGTATTTCACCGTTTCCTTCCTTAAACTGACCGAAACGCTCTTTAGTATCGCCAATAGTGATGAGCTGATAAACTACCATATATCAATATTATTTGTTTCACTTTGCGGATTACTTTCACAGACCACATTATGAGCATAAACCGGAGTATTAGATGTAAATGCTAATTTTAATTCAACTGAATTTTGTGACGATGCATTTATCAATTTTATCTACGTAATATTAAATCTTATATCTTGAACCGAATGGCGCGTTTTATTTTACTTAATTTATCATTTTCATCGCTTTTTATTTCATCATATGTGTTGAACTTTAGCTAAAATGTTACTAACAACAATACTTATGTATGGGTGAACTTGATGCGTACGTCTTACACTTTTGATTTATTCGCTTTGCTTATTAAATAAATAAACCAAAAACAAAACTTGTGTGCGGTTCAATCCAAAGAAAAATTAAGTATAATACACATCTTTTATTACTCAATGTTATGCAATTTTTTTATCGCATAAACATATCTAATGCAACATGAAATTTTTGTTAGACAAGCCGATAACAAATTTATAGTTTTATACTAAAAATCATTTATTTTAAGGTGTACAAAAGAATTAAGTTATTCCAAGTACATAAGTATCAAAGTGACGTGTTAATTTTTATTGTGAATTATGAACGCCTCATCATCAAGGTCTTACCTTACCTTTGTGTGTACGATTTGGTTTAAAAATTGTGGCGAACTTTACAGTATAGTAATTAATAGAATAATAGCTGCTTTTCTTGATGTCTAATCTATTCAGGATCAACTGAAAAGAAAAATTTGTTCAATATTTGTTGTTGCTTTCAAGGTATACTTTGATCTGATCCGGACCAATATGCGTCAAGAAATGCGGGTAATACTAGAAATAATATTTATTATGTTGCTTCCACCAATCTATTGTAAAATTGAGTCGTATTCACGATGATTCACATTTAAATTACAAAATTTTTGTTTTTAATTTTTACTTTATGTTATGGCGTCATGACTCATGGGCTTTTTTATATATGAGTTTTAAGAAGGGTTTTGATTTTAGAAAAACCATTCAATTGCTGTCAAGTATATGGGGACAATATTTTATACATCGCAACTTGTTCAATTATTACGATTAGTGGGTATAATTTTATCAACATTATTACGTTCAATTAAACGTAGTTTTGCACAAAAGGGTACTTAAGTAGTTGTTTCTTTGTGCTTACACGGACATTCACCTTTGGCTTTCTTTTGTATAAAATTTGCTTATTAACGCATTTTATGATGTCACAAGTTATTAATTTGATATGAGAATGGCTTTTACTGCGTGAATATAATTTTAAAGTCGTCTTTATTGTACATAAAGTTGGATTAATCATGAAAAAAACTATTACGATCCTATCAGGAAAATAATCCTCAGATTAAAGCGAAATTTGATTTTTAAAGTATGGTAAAGAGGAAATTTGTTGGCCTACAATTGTTAAATAAGGTAGCTTAACATTATGAATTTTGCACTAATTTATGTTAATCTATTTTGATTCCAACAAAATTGCATTCTTTGTTTAGTGTAATAGCTAATACTCTAAACAGTGGAATGCAAGCCTTTAATCCCTGAAGCGAACAGGAAAAAATTAAGTCTGTTTAAAATTCGTTTGAACAATTAACATAAAATCAATTTGTTTACTTTACATTTTTATCAAAGAAGTATCTAACTTTTCTAGAATTTCAGAAACTAAAATTTCTGTGTTAAGAATTGCGACTAAATATCATTGAGTTTTCACGCCATGACGAAATTTGCTTTTTATTAAATAATTTTCCAGTGATCGGTACAGTTACATTGCACGTCATGTACGTGGCGATAGAAATTTTAACAGTCCTTGGCGGTAATTGGATTTAAGCTTTTTCAATTATTTCGTTTAGCTGCATAAGTTTGGCTTTAATATCTCCTAATAGTTGTAAATAAATTTCTAACTTCCTGTTGTGAATTGAATCTTTGTTCAGTACCATCCGTGTTAGTATGGTTGTCTAATTTCTCTACTAGCTCTTACCAAATCTATTGGAATTTACTAATCAACGGAACTTTTACTACATAAAAAAAAGCAAAAATATTGTGACATCTCTTTGCTAAAACTATTTAGCAAACTTATTTTATTATTAATGATGTCATGTCGTCGCCTTTTTTATTACAAGCAAAGCCAGAGATCCTCAATTGGATTAGAGTAAATTTATTGAATTTTTTCAAAATTTTGCTTTTAATTTGCGAATAATGCCGTTGTAAAACCTTTAAATCTATGATGTCGTTAATCAAGCAGGATCTAAATGGAGGAGCCTCCAACATTTATGAGGTAATGTGAGCTTCGCTAAAAACCAAACATTTTTGTTCTTTTAATACATAGTTTGTTAATTACGAGCTCATATGCTCAAAATCAAGTGATTAAATAAACAAAATTGAGTGGAATTCTACATTCATAGATTTGCGATTATAGAGCACTTAAGTCATGTCTATCTCAGAATTATACTTGCGGTCGCACATATGTATGTTGCACAATCGAGGCTTTTTTTCGGTTAACAGTTTTTCAGCACTGGCATTGAGATTGTCTTTAAAATTGGATTAATACAAAATATTATCCATTGTGAAACCGATAAATGCCAAGTTTCCATCTCGACTAATATTGAATAATCCAATGGCGAACTGTGGACATCTGTTTATCGCATTATATACCGGATAAAAATTCGCTTATTGCTGAGAGAAAATAAACAGGCGATCTAAAATCGAATTTATGGACCTTCAGACTAATGGGATAGTCGAAAAATGAAACCCAAACTATTTTTGGGTGTTAAGAAAATTTAATTTGGGGGGGTTTAGATGGGTCAAAATATTTCCGAAAGTTTGGCCCAATTCATATAATAAATCGAACAATTGACCAATTTTTTATAAACAACTTGTTCAAGACGTTATACCAGCTCTTGCGGATGAAGACATACCTTTATGATGAATACTATAACAAACGTTTACTTGCTAAGAAAGTTTTAACAAATTGACTTTTTGAATTAGACAGCTCAACAGGCTGACCTTAGTTAGAAGATCTATGGAATTTCCTTTGAATCATCAGATTCAGCGAGATAATTGCCGGAATAGACAGCCTTTCCACAGTAAATGAGTAAAAGTTAATTTTTAGTTAAAAGTTAATTTTTTTTGTCAAAATACAATATTATTAAGTAATTAAAACCATTAAAGGCAATTAATTTTTATATTCGGCTGCTAAACCGAACAGTTATTCAATTTTTCCTAGAGATTTTCAAAAAAATTCTTGAGGCTTTTGATTGGCGGTACATTGTAAATTTTGTTGACCTTCCTTAGATGTGAAGAGGCGCGAGATGAGCCAAGGTTGAACTTCACGCGTGACCTGCTACACGTAGTAAAAAGAATATAGTACGAGAAAGTAAACCTAACTGGCTGAGCACGTCCTAATCTGGGCAAGAGATATTTTTGGATCATTTGCTTTAGTTTAAAAGTTTCACTTTTTTGGATTAGTGTAACTCTAGTAAAAGAAATTATTTTTAATAAAATGTTAGAGTTGGCTTGAGATGATTTGAGCTCATATATGCATGTAGTTTTTCGGACCTTGTTGAATCTCTGCGTTTGGGTTGAGTTAATGGTTGTGTTGGGGTTGAAGTGGGTTAGGGGTGAGCTCGAGTAAGCGCCAACGGTTTGCTTGGGGAGTTATTTGGGGTTGGGTTAAATTGGAAATTACACACAAAAAAATAAAAGGCCACCACAACACCGAATCGGTGTTACATAGTGTCCCACCGATCGGATATTTATAATTTGAATCCAATCGGATATTATAATAAAAATGGCATAAAATACATTTGGATAAAAACTTTTACACCGCATAAAACCCAAACAGGAACATTCATCTTTAGGAAAACACCTAGAGGTGCATTTTATTAAATCCAAAAGGAGTTTTTATAAAAATTTATCTTTTCGGATAGATAAAAATATTTATCCGTTGATGCGTATTTAATTTTATAAAACTATATTCAGTTGGAGAAAAATAAAATACTTTTTCGGATAAAAAACCAATTAACACCGCACATTTTTTGAGTGTATGGTTTTTATCCCATTGGTATTTTATTTTAATGTCATACATGATTTTAATATGTTCCGAAGATTGTAAGAGAATTGAATCTTCTCATCAGGCCGCTGCGACTAGACTGATTGTATCACAATTTAAATTCTATTATACAGAAGGAATATGCAGGTTGCTTTAGCGAATTTAACTAATACAGCCAAAATCTCTTACAATTTTACTTTTCACGAAAACTCCAAACGGTGTAAATATTTACTCCGATAGAACGAAAATAATCTCTGAGAAGTACCTTTTAAAAAAATCCGCTGTTGACAACTTTTGCGTTTACTCCGAACGGTGCAAAAGTATACTGTTCGATCCTTTTGGATATTTTAAAATTTGTACCCGATCTTGCGGAGTTAATATGGTACTATTGGATAAAAAATAAAGTTTTTTTCGGATAAAATTCCATTCACACCGCAATATTTTTTTGTGTGTAGCTTGAATTGTTTTGAGTTGAGTTCATATCAAGTAGCTTTTCAGACCGTGTGGAACTGAGCGTTGAAAAGGAACTTGGAAGTTTACTTGAGTTGTTCTGAGTTTAGTTCATGCATGCCTACAGTTTTTCGAACCTTGTTAATTTAAGGATTTGGGGTTGAGTTGAAGTTGGGTGTGGGGTGAGTTGTTACGGTTAGCAATAAAAAGAAATTCTCGTTGCAACCGCAACATAAAACACTTGCGTGTTTTTGAATGGTTCAGAAACAACAACATCTAAAACATGGTCTTAGCCTGAGCTCAGTCTAGAGAGGTATATTAGTCGTAGGTTTATTGCTCTGAACCACTTGATCCGGAATGAAATAAACACTTAAACAAAAATATTACATTTGCCTTCGACCCCACTTACATCCTCATGAATTATCCTCCATTGAGTTCACTCACTCACACATACTTAATAAAAGGAAATCTAAAGGAAATATCCCGGCTATAATATACATAATTGGAAACGCTGAAGAAAATGGTAAGTGAGAGAGAAAGAAGCTGAAATAAAATTTATCTAGTACAAAAAAAAATATAATGTATATAATCATGCAAATATAATTAATAATATTATCTCGAACGCACCGAAAGAAAAACCGAAAAAACTCACGACCAGTGGGAGCGAGCACAAAAAAAAATTTGACCATGAAAAAACTGTTAAGCAAATAATTGGAAAATTTAAAAGAATTTACAGAAAATCATAAACTGAGATGAATTTAATTTGACAGTTACGTTATATAAATCAAAACTAAAAAAAAACACTATGGATATGCAAAAGTTAAACATGAAAACTAATAAACTCAAAAAAAAAAAAAAAAAATATGCAATATAAAAGAAAATAAATAAAACTATTAGAACATAAATAACATCATTAATAAATCAACCAATATATTAAATAAACACCAAATATACTACAATAAAATGATAAAACCTGAAGCACCAAAACTAACTGGACTTCCAAAGCTTCACAAACTAAATATACCAATACGCCCCTTAGTAAATTATACAACATCACCTACATATGAAATAGCAAAATTTCTAAACCAATGGCTCACAAAACATATTAAAATAGAGAACGATCAATCCATAAAAAACAATCTTGAACTAATTGACAAAATAAGATCAATAAATATCCCAAACAATGCCAAATTAGCATCTTTTGACGTTACTAACATGTACACAAATATACCAATCGCAGAAACATTACAAATAACCCAAGATATTTTAATAAAAAATAACATAGAAAAAAGAAAAATCACAGAAGCAATAAACCTATTACAAGAAATAACCCAACAAAACTACTTCCAACACAATAACAATTTTTTCACACAAAACAACGGACTAGCAATGGGGAATCCATTATCAGGAACACTAGCTAACATATATTTAAACCATATAGAAAAAACATATATCAATAACAGCAAAAACAAATTTATGAAGAACATAATATACTGGTACAGATATGTTGACGACATACTAATTTTATTTAATGGCACTAATAGACAACTTGATATGTTTCACCAATATATAAACAACATACACCAAAATATTAAATTTACATTGGAGATAGAAACAACAAAATGTATAAATTTTTTGGACTTAACAATTCAAAATATAAACCAACAACACCACTTCAAAATATACAGGAAAGAAACGCAAACAGATCACACCATCCACAATACATCAAATCATCCATACCAACACAAAATTTCTGCATTTAACCACATGATTAACCGCCTAAACCGCATACCCATGAATAACGATGATTATAAAGAAGAACTAAACACTATCATACACATAGCAATAGAAAATGGATACCAGGAAAATCTAATACATCGCCTCAACTATAAAATCAAAAATAAAATACACCAACTAAACTTAACGTCACTAAACCCAAATGAAGAAAACGCCAAAAAGTACATATCTCTTACATACAATAACAACACCAGTTATACGATGAATAAAATATTAAACAGATATGGATATACAACAGCACACAAAACCAACCATAAATTACAACAACAATTAAAAATACATAAAAATAACGAACTAGATTGCGGAATATATAAACTATCATGTAACAATTGCACAAAATTTTACATAGGCCAAACTGGAAGAACTTTCGAAAAACGGTTTAAAGAACACATCCAGGAATTGAACAATAACCTTCCAAAAAATAACTTTAAATCAAACTATGCACAACATTTATATAATGAGAAACATTCATATACAGATATGCAAACAAACCTACAAATCGTATGCAAAATGAAAAAAGGAAAAAGAATGGACAGAATAGAAGAAATCGAAATATACAAAGAAAGAAATAACCCATCAATACTCAACGACAAACTAAACA
This sequence comes from Tipula helvola, assembly GCA_963556165.1. Classification (NCBI taxonomy): domain Eukaryota; kingdom Metazoa; phylum Arthropoda; class Insecta; order Diptera; family Tipulidae; genus Tipula; species Tipula helvola. The sequence goes on from OY744482.1 coordinate 115,989,056, forward strand.
CAAGAACAAACAAGACCTACGAAATGATTTTAAATTATAACTAAGCAAACACAAAAAACAGCAATTACATATTGTGGAAATAAATTTCAAAATAAAGAAAAAATTTGACAAGGCAGATACTGAAGAAGAAAGAAGTTTTCGAAACCGGTATATCAACCAAAAATCTATTAATATTATCACTGGGAAATAGAAAGAAAAACCTAGTTAATAAAAATAATTAGAAAATAAAAGATATTTTATTTTCTTTATAATACTAAAATAGTGATAAAAGCCACAAAACAAGAAAATGGACAACTACCAGTTGTACAATACAAATAAAACTATTACTAACTACTTTCTTCTCCCGGCTGCTAACTGCTGACCTCCAATCCACTGACAGCAACCAATTTTTTTTTCCAATGCAATTAATAATCACGCCACCTCTGCACAGTTATTTTGTATCTTCTCAATATACAGCTTCAAACCAGCATGGCAATAAATAAGCCGAAAATTTTTCTTAACACATTCACAGCTAAGTTTCAAAATGAGCCGCAGATAAATATGTGTTTATAACAGGAAAAAAACGTTAATGATTCACTCGGCCCACAACAACAGGAACAGAGAAATAAATAAATACTCCACATATATTTAACAATGTCTACTTTTTAATAATTTATTAGAACAATCATTTATTCAATATTTAACAATTTCTTTTATAAACAATTTATTCTTGTCCGAGTTGGGTTCTTATTTTATTTTATTTTTATTTTTATATTTTGATTTAATTAACTGATTTTTTTTTTCACAATCATGAAATTTTATTTGACTACCATTCATAATTTAACATGTACATATTGAACACCAACTCAAATACAAAATGTTTTACTTTTTAATTATACACAATACATTTTAATGTTTTTTTTTCACTCATGGACAGCTTTTTTCCTATCTTCACTCACACGGTTTTATTTTTTTATATTTTTACAAACATAAATCGAGCGGTAATGCCATGCCCGTGTATCAACAAAAAAAAACTCACAACAAAATTATTAATGTGAAAAACTCAACAGATGAGTTATCTTGTCTCCTCGAGGCCAAAAATTTAACTGAATTCCCAATAAAATTCTTGCCGATCGCGCCGCGTTAACAAATTAAATTTTATTTGCGATTCTTCTCCTCTCTCACCTCCAGCCAATACCTTCCCTCCCTTCCAATAGCAAAAAAAAAATATTTCCATTATTATCATGGGTAAATGAGTGCACCATCACCAAAGATGCATACCATTAACAAAATCAAAAACCCGAGGATAACCCATTGGTGGACATGGTCATTCAGCCACAAAAGTAACAATCAAAGTAACAATTAATTTAATTGTTACAGAGTTTAGGGTCGGGTTGAGGGCTGTGTTGTAGTTTCTGTTGGAACCCAGTAGAGCGTTGAGTTCTGGTTAATGAAGTGGTTAAATTGGAATTTTATTTGGGGTGGAGTAGGATGTTAGATTAATTGAGTTCATGTACGCATGTATCTTTCAAACAGTCTTGATTTAGGAATTGAGTTGAGCATGGCTTGGGATTTAATTAAGGGTTAAGTTAGGGGTTGCGTTGTAGGTTGAGTTGGAGGTGAGAGTGAGACGGGTAGGGAGACGGGTTAGGGCGAGTTGCAGTTCATTTGCGGTTGAATTGATCATTGAGTTCACGATTGGTTTGGTGGCAGAGTTGGAAATTGAGCAAGGGAATAAGAGTTTAGTTAGCGAATGATTTGAGAGTTCAGGCCGGACCGTAGTGCTGAACTTCTCGTGAATACCTACTTTATATTTTTTATAGAAAAATTTCCGACGAACAAATATGTATGATGACATTTTTTGTTGATTTTAAATTGGTTTTATTATTGAATCTTTCCTGCCTAGGAAACTCAAAAAATACTATGCACTTCAAAATTATATGTGCAGCGTGAACATTTTTTGATTCACAAAATAAAATTGCTTCCAAAATTAGATGTGGACCATACTTTTGGATGAAAGTTTTTTTTATTAAATAACATAAAACATGTTCTTCAAATTAAATCAAATAATATTGGTTTACCGATTCTAGCCAAATTATTTTTTACGGAGAGAGAAATTATCAAGAATTTTGCAAGCATGGTTTCGATGAGTGAGAATAACGAAAAAATTTTTACCATTCATTCTCTTCATTACACTTTTGATTACTTCTTATATATAGAAAACAACCATGTAATCAAGTATTAGCGAATTATATGCAAACACACATATTAAACTCTTATTTATCAAAAGTTTAATAGTTGTGTTTTTTTTTTTTTTTTTTTTTTTTTTTTTATCAATTTTTTTTAATTGGGTGCAGAGCGGACTTATTAACGGTCCTAGCTCCTTGTAACTGTCAGAGCTTCTGCACCCAATGCGCGATCCTGCAAGTAAAGATTAATAGCTACCTTAAATTTATTCATTTTATATTCCTTCGGAAATTTGAAATGTATTAGCGAATTCCACTTTTTTGATGTTCGGTATATAAATTCGCGCTTGATTTCTTCAGTTCGAGGTTTCGGGAGCTTCACCGTAAACCTATGTGCATTGGTTGTTCCTCTTGTTACTCTTGTTGTTGTAACGAATGGTGGTATTTTCTCCGATAGTTCTGCAGAACATTTACCATGTAAGCATCTGTAGAAGACGCAGAGTTCTGCAACATCTCTGCGATGCTGTAAGCTGTCTAGTTCTTGAGTAAGTCTGGGATTCCGTATTATTCTGATAGCGCGGCGTTGAACCCTGTCCAATAAGTGGAGGGTGGTACCAGACGCACCTCCCCAAACTTGACAGCAATACTCTATACATGGTCGGATGAAGGTTTTATATATCTGGAGAACTTGATGCGATTTGAAAAACCTTCTGCATCGATTCAGGAACCCGAGTTTTTTTGAAGCTGATTTAGCCAATGCAACAATGTGTTCATTCCATTTGAGTTTGTTACTTATTTGAACACCAAGCAGTCGAATTGAGTCGCAACCCATAAGGATATGGTTTTTTACCACAAAGGAAGTAATCAAAAGTATAATTAGCATTGCAGTCGCTATAGCCTGATGAGATTGAGTGGTAAACAATTAAATTGTTCGTTATTCTCACTCAGATCGAAACTGTACTTGCAAAATTCTTGATAATTTCTCCCTCCTTAAATCAAATAATATTAATTTTTTTAATTCATCTTAAGAAAACTTTAATTAAGTTCATTTCTGTTTCAAAATTATTTGTGCACTAAGAAAAAAATTAAAAATAACATAATAAATCCACTATAACTAAAATCTGTTTAAACCCATTATGTAGCAGATGTAATTATTAATATGTTGTGTGCTCACCCTTGGCTTTTATCACCTCGCTGAGACGCCTCGGAATAGAAATTATAAGGTTTTTTATAAATACTGAAAGAATTTCACTCCAAACATTTTCTATTGAGTTTCAAGTCATTTCTTCATTTTCATATAATCCCATACATTTTCAATGACGTTCAAATCAGGGCTCTGCGCTGGCCATGGCAATATCGTTTGATTCAAAACTTTCAAGAAATCTTTAACGATTTGGCCGTTGTGTATAGACATTGTTCTGTTGTCTTGTTGTTTCATTCAGCAAATCCAAATACCTTGCTTGTGTAACTGTTTCCCGGATCTTTGTAATTGGTCCTACACCGTTAAAGCTTAAACATCCCATTATACCATTATAGTTCATCTCCAGAGTCGCATGTGGGAGCAATAACTATCCTTTTTATTTTCTCTTTAAAGGTGGAATAATACAATTTTTATTCGATATAGGGCTTGTTTTGGGTGACGTATGCATGAATTCTTTTTTTCTGAAGACTTCTGCATATTGTGGGTTCACTAATAATGATCCGTTTTGAAGATGAATTAATCCTTTTTTGTATTTTGCTTAGTGTTAATGTATTGGAAACCTTTACAGCTCATGCAATCAAGACGTTCTTCTTCAAAGCATGTAACTTTTTTCCTTCTCTCCCCTGCGTATTTTTAAGCGCTCTCTTGGTTTTTTATTTTGTTACTTGGTATAAAAACGTATTTCGATGGCAACCATATTTTTTGGCCAAGTTAGCGGTTGAAATTCCACAATTTTATTCAGCCACAATGGCTGCTCTTGTTTCGACGTTAAGTTCCGATTTTTAGTCATTTTGAAATTATCTTATGTTTGCAAGAAAAAAAACAAACAATAAATTTCAACAATTGGAAAACAATTGTTGAAGGTTAAATATAATTCAAATTGATGCTCGAAAGAAAAGAATACATACATTACGTACATTATGTACAAATAATTTTGAAACGGAAACTGATTGCACAAATAATTTTGAAATGATCTTAAAGTTTTCTTTATGTATTAATTAAAAAAAAAAATAAAATTGTTTGATTTAATTTGAAGTACATGCTTTAGTTTATTTAATAAAAATACTTTCATCCAAAAGTATGGTCCACATCTAATTTTGGAAGCAATATTATTTTGTGAATAAAAAAAATTTCACGCTGCTCATATAGTTTTGAAATGCATAGTATAATCAAATCTTACAAACTAATTAAATACAATTGATTAAAATTAAACCTAGAATTAATAGAACAATAAAGTTAGGCGTTTCTTTTTTCATGAAATTATAGATACAAAATAATTATTTTGCTATAAAACAATAGATTGCATTGTATTACAATTTGTATGGTTCATTTGGATTTTCCATAATAAATTACCATAATTTCAGAAAGACTTGTATTTTTTTATTTTTGTGGTGGTGTATATTTTTTTGTATTTGTAGTGAATATTGTACCTGCGGCTAGCAGGCGGTTTCTTGGAAAAAAAAACAAAATTAAAAAATTAAAATTACTTCTCCATAACTCAACATTTTTTACATTACAACAAAAATACTGTTATTGCCTAAAATTGGAAATTCCCTTTTTTTGTTAATAAAAATTAACAAATATCACAATTTGTTTAGTTGAATTAATTTTTGTTGTAATTTGAAACTAAAAAAAAATTACTAAAAATTGGAAATTTTAATTCCAGCGATATACAGAATTGCAAATTTCATTCCACATCCATTTTCCACATCTGTCAAAATTCACAAAAACGTTCGGAAATTTTATTTTATGTATTCTTGAATTCCCTACTAAAGGATTTTTTTTCGGTACGAAAGGGAATATTTCCGAATGGGTATTGAGAACTTGAAAAGTACGTGTAAGTGACATCTAGAATTGAAAATAATAAATTGATTGGGCATTTAGAGATAATATGTATTCGCGATTTGTGTGGAGAACCTAATGCAAATTCCACAAATAATACTACTAAATAATTATTAATTCAACAGAGCTAAACTTTATATACAAATTTTTGTGTTTAATAAATAAATAAAAAATTATTTTTTGACGATTTGTCTCCATCAAACTTTAATTTCTTGCCGCCAGATCCACATTGAGTCCTCTATAAAGATGTGGAAAAAAATTCACATATTCGAAAAATCAAAATGTCAAAATTTATATTCATACTTTATTATGATTTGTGGTTCATTCGGTAAAATAATAAAATTGTTAAAAAAAAACTTAATTAAATCATTTTTCCACTGAGACCTGGTTAAACATCAATTTTAACTCAGAAGAATATTTTCCAGCGGCTTACCCTGTATTTCGTCAGGATCGTGAGCCCGAGAACGTCATAATTAAAGGTGGGGGTATCATTGTTGCACTGAAAAATGATTTAATATTTCAGCCCGTAAATCTATTATGTCACAATGGCGAGTCACTTATTGTTAAAGTCAAATGTGGTGAGTTTTGTGGTATGGCAGTACCGCTGATGTCTACAAAGGTTTTGTGAATTTTGTTAATGATGACCTATTACCACTAATGAATAGCGATGATCATATTTTATTTGCAGGTGATTTTAATTTACCGAAAATTGCCTGGAGCTGGACGAACGGCGATTTTTATGGATCAACTTCGGATGGCCTTTCTAACCAGATGTTGGATAACTTTGGAAAATTTGGGATTCGTCAGTTCAACACTGTTTTCAACTATCATGGACGTATTTTGGATTTAGTTTTCTCATCTTTAGATGAACTTGAAATTGAGTCATGTCTTGATTTAGCTTGATTGAGCTGGTCATTCCAGCATCTATCACACACCACTTTTGATTAAATTTTATTTTGTAGATTTTGATTCTTGTGCATTTAGTATTAGTAATGATTTTAATTATGATTTTGAGAAAGCGAATGTGCCCTCTTTGATCAGTTTTTTCGTAAACATTGATTGGACAACTCTGTTCCGCAATCTGAATATATCGGATGCCGTGTCTGAATTTTATCAAGTTTTGAATACTTGTTTTGAATTATTTGTTCCAAAAAAACCCGTGAACTCCGTTTACGCTGAGCCATATGGTTTAATTTTCGCTTGAAAAATATTGCTAATCGCAAATCTAAAGCATTTAAGGCTTTTAAACGAACTGGTGACATTAATGCTAAATGAAACTATCGTGATCTGTGTAAGGAGTTTACATTTTTGAATGATTTCTTGTATAAAATGTATATCCTACAGATAGAGAATGAAATTTCTTCCAATCCAAAGGGTTTTTTTCTTTCATAAATACGAAGAAGAAATCACAGAGCTATCCGCGTGTGATGACTTACAATAATACGTCTGTCACTGGTTCTCAAGCAATTTGTGACGCTTTTGCAAATTTTTTCCATAGCTCGTTCGATGAGGACAACACAAGTAATGATTTGACGTCGTTAGATTTGTTATCTTCTGCCAGGTTTCAGTTTACTTTCTCTGAGGTGCTGAATGGGTTACAGGGTTTGAAGGCTGACAAGAGTGCAGGCCTCGATGGTATTACACCATTTATTTTGACCAAATGCGCATATGCTATATGTCAGCCAATACTTCATTTGTTTAATTTAAGACTTTCAACTGATTCCTTTCCTGAGGTGTGGAAATTGTCTTTTGTTAGACCGATTTTTAAATCAGGCAGGAGAAGCGACTTTACTTGCTATAGGGTCTAGTTAAATCGAGACTTGATTTTCATTTGAAAAATAAAATCAGTGAGTACCAACATGGTTTTTTACAGGGTAAATTGATGGCATTCGATGCTGATTTCATCCCAGTTGCCTGGATTGCATCATAGTTATGTTCACGTAAGCAATACGTAAAGATTTCAGGCGATGTTATATGTGTATAACGTACCTTCTGGTGTCCCTCATGTAGTCACCCGGGACCACTACTTTTTATAATTTTTATTAATGACGTGGTTCAGTGCTTTAATTTCTGTAGATGTCTTCTATATGCAGATGATCTAAAAATTTATGCCAACATTAATGCTTTCACTGACACGGAACGTCTGCAGCATGAACTTGACATATTTTGTGAGTGGTGTATTTTAAATAAGTTGTCTTTGAATGCTAATAAATGTAAAGTGCTGTCTTTCACAAGATCTCGAACATCTGGTATTGAGGCACCATATGTCTTGATGGATGAACAAATAGAGCGAGCGTGTGACATTCACGATCTTGGAGTAATTTTTTCAATTTAAAATAAATTTCAATAAACACATTGATTACATAATTAGTAGGTCATATTCCACGTTAGGATTAATTAAGAGACATTGTGGAGAATTTCATGATCCCTACACGTTAAGGTCTCTTTACGTTACCTATGTTAGGTCAGTTTTGGAGTTTGCTGCAGTTATATGGCATCCATTGCAGAAAGCATTCAGAAACAGTTTTTGATTTATGCACTGCGACGTTTACCGTCTCCCAATTGTGATTCAAACATTCGTGTACCGTACCGAAATCGCCTTTTATTGCTAAATTTGCAAAGCCTAGATCGTCGACGCGAAATAGCCTGTGCTATGTTTGGTCGCGATATTCTATGTTCTAGGGTTGATTGCCCCGAATTGTTTGGAAAGCAAGCGATCGCCGACAGGTTCATCCGTTGGCCGGAAGCATACCCCATTCCAGATATGACCGCTGCAACCATTGCTAACACATTCATCGAGCAGTTTGTATCAACGTTTGGCGTTCCCCTTGAAGTAAACGACGGACCAAGGTAGCCAATTTGAACCTAAACTTTTCACGGAACTAGCAAAAATTCTAGTTCACACAGGATTCAGACTACATCCTACCATCCGAAACAAACGGTATGGTTGAGCGCTTCCATAGAACTTTAAAAACTTCTTTTAGAGCTCGAGGTAACAAAATGCGGCCCAGTGGTCCTAGTTTATGGTCAAAGTCTCAGAGTACCTGGCAAAATATTTTCAGGCCAAAATTCTCAACTCTCTCCATCGACTATAATGACTTTTTACAACCGCTTCGCACACAGATGCAAAATTTGATCCCAGTCGATTCTCGAAAATCGACAGATTCCAAACTTTTTATCCCGAAAAATTTAGACAATTGGGAGTTGGTATTTGTTCGTGTAGACAGAACACGAACAAACCTTACTTCACCATACGAAGGGCCTTACAGAGTTCTTGGTAAGCTACGAAAATTCTTCGTAATTGATAATAACAGAAAACAGCAGTCTGTGTCAATCGATCGCCTTAAACCAGCATTTGAAATTCTAGCACAACTCGATCTGAATAAACCAGGTAAAAGGAAATTCGTCAGATTTAATATTTAACTAATATTCGTCCAAAATATAAGAGAGTTTTATAGCTTAATCGCGTGGGACACTTATTGCCAGGAGGGCGATGTAGCGACCCTGTTCATCCAAATATTTTTTACTCAATTTAATAGCTCGATACCATATATTTTAATGAAGATATAATTGTGAAATCGCGCGGCGAGTTCAGCCAATCCAAATTTTGGTTTGATTGAAATCATCGTACGATCCACAATCCCACCAATAAAAACCTACCCCAACCCAAAATCATTGAAAATTCAAGGTAATAAAATTCCTTTAAAAGAAAAAAAGAAAATTGTAGCAAGATTATAAGAATTAGTCAAAATAAGTTAGTTGCTGTGATGCTTTGTGTTACATTTTATCAATAAAATTATAAATATTAAAATAAAAATAAATGAAGTGTTTTACATAATTTAAAAAGTGAAATAATTCACCAATAATAAACAGACACTTCACCTACACTGTTCAGTCTCTGTAACATTGATGTTATTAATTTAAAAAAACCTAAACTTTTCGTCAAATAAATTTGATCTACTTATGTATAATTAAAACTATATCAGATTTATTATGGCATATACCTCACAATCCCAACAGATGGATTTTTAGATCTTTTGAAAATATTTCAAGTGCAGACAATAAATATTCTACATAAATACTTACATTACATACATATACTATAATAACAACCTCAAATTTATAAATAAATTATCACAACTATTATACATCTATCTCTAATTTAGTATAGCACTATTATTTTAATTATTAATTATAGCAATTATATTTAGCGTTGTTATGTAAATTAAATTTTATTTGATTTTGTTTTATATACTCTTGAATTTAGTTAGTGTTTTGCACAATATGGAATATCTATTAAATCTTAATGATATTTTAGTTATTTAGATATTGTCGTATTTGGTGTAGTGGATCGAAATAATGTGTTACTCTCGCTTGTTTAATTGGCATATCTAATTTAAAATATTTTAGTGGACTGTTGAACAAAATCATTTTAGTTACTGTGCGAATTTTAAGCGATGTCATCAGTGTCGGTATGTGTTTAATGCAATTTACACTATATGTATATATAAATAAATCGAAAACTGCCTAAGTGTATAAGATCCATATGTCATGTTGTACACGATTAAATTAATAATAAAAATAACTAGTAAGTCTTCGTTTATTACTGTAAAATGTACGAGTTTTTCAATAATTTTAATCTTCTTAAAATATTAAAAAAAAAAAAACGCAAGACAATAATATAAATATGATGTAGTATGATGTGAAAAGTAAGACCACCTCCCTTGAGTTTTATAATTTTGTATATTGCATAATTGTAATGCCATTTAGGTAGGTACATACTACATAACACCATCGCATTGTTGAATGTAGTTTTACAATTTTATTTGTGTTTTAGTTATTTTCAGAATTAGCTAATACAATGAATTATGAATTCTAGTTCAATGTTGCATGCAATGACATTTTTTGTAGTTTATAATCGTAAGACGTACGTTAGGTAATTTCTCTTGGGACCTTTACATATATATCTCGCAGCCGGTAGATATACAAATATTATATAAATTCACTTTATTGAATTTCTATTTATGTAATATAACATAATATAGGTAGTTTGATTGTTTTGTTATGATTTTTGTTTGGTGTATTACGGGATGGAAAATCTCAAAGAAACAAAATAATTTGGGTTTTAATGCCGTAATACTGTGTGCGGTTATAGAGAAATTCTAATTTTTTTTATGTTTATAAATAGATAATATGTTTGTTTTATTCTGGTGAGTAGTGAACAATTTTCAAAACCACTAACTGGTTTAAACGAGTATTTACTCGTGTTGTGGCTTTAAAGTTTTGTGTCTAAAAACTTGGAAATGGGGAAGTTCTTTTTACCATACTTAAGATTTGGGGTATCGTTATATGTTTTCTTTATAACTGTGTAATACAACAAACTATTGTGTATACTATGTAATATACACACTGATTACATAAATTGTCGATGTAACAATAAAATTGCATAATACTTAATTTATTAATTATACAGGTGTACTTCGTAAAACGTGCCAGCTTAATCGATTGATTTCGTGGTAGTACTCAAATTAAAAAAAGTATTAACTGCTTAGCTCTGTTAATATCTCAAACAATAAATAAATTGAATTGAATTCAATAAATTGAATGGCAAATGTATAATCAAAAAATCTATTATCAATTTGCCAGGTACGATGTAAATGGAATTTTTAAATGATTTGGGATACATTTTTGGAATATAACTACCTAACCTATAACTTAGCTATTTCTTAACCTATTGTGACTAAATTTGAAAGGTACTTTGGAAATAAGATTGTTAAATGATTTTTAGATGAAGTTTTTGAATATGCGAAATTATCTTGTAACTTGACTATTTCTTTACCGATTATGATGAAATTCGACAGATATGATGGAAATGAAATGCACAAATAAGTTTTGGATATACTTTCGGAATATGGCCAATTAGCCTGTAACTTGGCTATTTCTGAACTGATTGTGATGAAATTTGGCAGGTATGACGCGCACTGAATTAATAAAAATATTTTTGCTTGAAAACGGAAATTTAGAATTATCTGGAAAATAGAAATTTATTAGTAAAATTAGAATGGAAATCTCCATTTTCCAGAATATTTCAACATAAAATTCTGGAAAAGGAAGATTAAATCTTCATTTTCCAGAATTTAAATTTTCATTTTGAAGCAAAAATATTTTTATTAATTCAGGCGCGGCACGCGAAAATTTTGTTCCGATCAAAATGCCTCATAATTCCTGAAGAATAATTTGCCAAAAAGTAATTTGTCAAACAAATGTTTGACATAAGAGAATTTGCCATTCATACTGCTTTGCCAAAGAAATGTTTGCCAAACGTTTTTTTTTGCTAAAAGTAATTTGATTAAAGTTTCATTTGCGAAACGTTTGTTTGCTAAAAGACATATTTGTTTGTTTATTATTTGTTTGTTGACAATTTCGGCAATTACCATTATAGCTTTATTGAAAAAATCTAAAAAAAAAAACGAATCTGGGTGAAACCGTGGGTTTCAAGAAGAGATTAGAAAGGGGATATCCAACCTATTTTGTACCTTATTCAAATTATTTAATATGCGTTGATATCCTTGTAGCTTTTATTGCGATTTTTGGAATCAATCTCGTATTAAATAATATTTCGTTACTCTCGTACTCCAAAATTAAGATTTTTGTCATTTTCATCAGTCGTATTTATTATTTTCTGCCATTTTTATGAGCAGTCAAATAGATTTTGGAATAGTTAGCTTCATGAGGCTAACTACGATCATAAAAATAATATAACTCAGAAATGTTGCAACATTTATTTATTTATTTATTATTATACTACAATCTGTGGATCATGAAATCCAGTGTCGATTGATAATCATAATCAACATTATTTACAAAGAAATATACAAATTGACAGTTAGAAAACTTAATAATATTACAATCAAAACAATAAAATAATTATAAGATATGTACATTAGGGCGGATTAAATTTTTAAGTGGTCTGGAGACTCCATTTTTCTGAAAATTCATTTAGTTTTAAGCTAAAAAGTCCACAACACGATATGGCTACGATGAATTTCGAGCCTGCATAATTTCATTTGAAAATTTTTCTTTATATAGAGTGAGCTTTTAAAAAATGCCAGACATACGGTGCTAGATAGGAGAAAATTACTTATAATGAAATTTGTTAAGGGTCGAGGGGACATCGGATGGCGACCTTCAATTCAACCTTGACTACGGTCTTCAAGGTTATTTGAAGGTTAAATTGAACTTGTTAAATATAAATCCCTATTTTTGACCCCAGATTCATAAAAAACGCAAAATTTTACGTTCAGATAGGCATTTTAGGTTCTTCCTTTGGATGACCTTCAGGTGTTAGTTCAAGGACAAATTTACTAAATAATTAGAAATGATCTGCAAATAATGAAATGGGGAATATACTAACACAATATTAACTTGGTACCTTTGGTCATGGTGCCAACAAATTTTAATTAAGTCATACTCATTACCCATTAAAATTCATTATTTGCTAATTATTTCATATTATTTAGTAGTTTGTCCTTGAACTAACATCTGAAAGTCATTCAAAAGAAGAAAATAAACTTCCTATCTGAACGTAAAATTTTGTGCCCTTTTCGAATGTGAGGTCCAAAAATAGGGCTTTTCATTTAAAACAATCAATTTGACCATCAAATGACCTTAAAGGTCGTAGTCAAGTTCGAATTAAAGGTCACCATCTGATGTCCCCTCGACCCTTAACAAATTTCATTAAAAGTAATTTTCTCCTATCCAGCACCGTTCTCGAGACAAAAGCCTGGCATTTTAAAAAACTCACTCTATATAAAAAAAAATCTTCAAATGAAATTATGCAGGCTCGAAATTCATCGTAGCCATATGGTGTAGTGGACATTTTTGCTTCAAATACAATGAATTTACAGAAAAGTGGAGTCTCCAGACTAAACATTTTTTCTCCATACAATTTAATATTGTAGCTTCGAATAAAAACGATTTAAGACTTGTTTTAAATATATTGATTTTACAAGTACCTTTTAATCCTCTACTTATTTCACAAGTTGTAATTGACAATAACATTAGACTGAGTAGCCTTAATAGAAAAAAATGCTTTCATTTCTTTGTACACAAACAAATGACTAATAGGGAAAATCTCCAAGAACTTAAACAAAGGCCACGACGCCGATAGCCTCTGCGTGTTAAGCATAATTCGTATAATGTGTTTCTGAGCAACAGCAAGTGTATGAGTTCTAGAATTATAAGTCCCTCCCCAGCATACTATTCCATACGATAGCCTCGATTCAACCAGCGCATAATAAATATTTCTTAAGACTGTTATCGGACACATTTAGAAATTAGGATTTCCCGACATATTTTGTTTCTCCATATTTTGTTTCTCGAGAAATCGAGAAATTTTTTTCCCGACCTTTTTTACTTCTCAACAAATCGAGAGTTTTAAGTAATTGTCTCGAGAGTCTCGAGAATTCCCGAGAATTTTTGAAATTCTTAATAAAACAAAATCAGTGTATATTTTTATTGCTAATTTTTTAGATAAAATTTATATTAATTCCTTAATTCATTTATGGAGAAAATAATAAAAAATTATAATTTATATTAAGAAATTACGAAATAAAATGTGTAAAATTTATTTCATACTTTTATTTAAAAATGAAATTTTAAAAGGCACAAAGTATCTAAGGCCCTGTCTGATAACCGAGTTCTTTTTTTAGATACACAAAGTCCTGAGGTAGAAAATTTTCTTTCGATCTGTGTAGAAATTGGCCGCAGATTAAACAAAGCATTTTTAAGTAAATCTAAATTTGGAGTAATTTGGCCAGTTATTTCAACTAAATTGATTTCTTTTAATATTGTCTTTAAGTCACTTTTAACTTTATTTATTTCTAAACTTGCATATATCGAAACTTCTAGCTTTTCTTTCAATGAAAGTGAGGGCTTTTACTACAGATTCACAGCACCGTTGAACGAACTTTTAGAAATTTTATGTAACTAGCACACATGTCAAAAATCAAATTTGGTCGGTGTTCCAAGATATGTATACTACATAAAATGCAGGAAAAAAATACAAGATTACAATTTATTATTTTAGGTTTTTATACAACAATTTGTTATTGTAATTTTATATAAAATTAATGGTTTTAAAATTCTCGAGAAAAATCATAATTTTCTCGAGAAACGAGAATTCCCGAAATTGGTGAAAACGAAATTCCCGAGAAACGAGACTCTAAAAATAGCCTTAAATTCTCAAGAATTCTCGAGACAGGAATTCCCGAACCCAATCTCTGGACACATTGAACTCAAAATATAAAATTTTCGTAACAGTGCACAAATGTAATTACGGAGAGTTTTGATATGCGCGGCAACCAACGCATAGAAGAGTCCACAAACAGTTCCAGGTACTTAAACTTTGAAACGAATTCAATTTTAAAACAATCAGCACAACAAATTATGTGATCACAACTTAAATCATGATAAGTGACATCTGGGTCAATACCCACATCATTATTAAGTTTAAAAACATATACCTCTAGATTTATAAGCCCCTTCAGTACTTTCACCTTTTCTAAACTCAAACTGGATGTTATGTAAAAAATTTGTTTTATTCAAAAAACTGTCTACTCTTCGATGTGCTATCTTTTCAATAATTTTAGAAAACACCGATAATAAAGAAATCGGTCTGTAATTTTCAATATTAGATTTATCTCCTTTCTTAAAAATAGGGATAACTAGACTCTCTTACAGTTTAGTTGGAAAAATACCAGTATCAAAACTAAAATTTAAAATAAGATGTATATGAAAACACATTAACAATAAAATGCGAAATTTTTTTGTAAAGTATATTGGTGCAGTTGTCAATTCCAGTAGAATAACTAGGTTTCAAACACATGACTGCTCAGCGGGATTTCTATAGATTAGGTCCGAAAAATCATTTCCATTGTTACTTACATTAGATTTTAAGTCTAGGACCGCATTTTCAAAATAGCTGTCGAATAATTCCGCCAATTCACTTCTATCAGTTATTACAGTACCTATCATCAATCTCAATTATTTCAATCTGAGCGTTTTTCTGATCTTTATTTAGAATGGCATCAACTAGTTTCCAGCATTCTGAAATGTTGCGATTCACAGTTTCAAATTTATTTTTGTATTGTAAAAGTTGACTTTTGATATAACCACATCATGTTTAACATCATTATTTATCAAATCGCCGTTTCAAATTAACATCATTCAAACTTTGAGCCAACCTAATTTTTTTAAGTAGTGGAGCAATCAGAATCAATAAATGTTGTGTTAACTTATTAGCTGAATTAAATTCAGTTTTTTATTAAGATAAAATGATTACTCAAAATGAATTAAGTTCAATAAATGTACAAAAATCAAAATGAAATGTATTTTAATTACATTGGAATGAATGTAATTCACGTGGTAGCAAGGCATTTGATTTACTGCACTACTTTCTGTTAAACTATTTGCTGAATGGGTTGCGCTCGGGTCGATTCCCTTCATTGAATTACCTTGTGATATACGACTATTTTCGTTTTGTTATCAGGTGCGAGAACGAATAAAGCGGATGGTTTGCCGACACGTGAACATGCTACGTACAATTGTCCGTGAGAGAAACATTCATTTTCCAGATTCAGGCCTCAAACACTCAAGGATTGGCCTTATGATTTGTTGATCGTCATGGCGAATGCAAGACGAATCGGAAATTAAATTCGTTTAAACTGGAATGGCATATCGGTTGGAATCATCGAAATTCTCGGAATGAGAACTTCTTCACCTTTCTACTTTCCTTTGAGTATCGTCGCGTGAATCACATTGCCCATGAGTTTTCTCACCACCAAACGCGTTCCGTTACATAGTTTTACAGATGAGACCATGAACCTGCTGCTTAAGGACTTATAATAATCTACTTAGCCATACATACTAATGATCGAATGACATACGGATGATCAGGAACCGCATCGTCTTGCTTCCGACGTTGAAATTTCTTCGATGAAGCGTTCCAAGTACAATAACGTGGTATCTCAGAGTAGAGCAACGTTCGTGCAAACGGATCACTTTGGCAAATCGAAAGGAAACTGGTCAATGTTGACACTGGAAATGTTTCAGCACGTTGAGCAACATTGACCATTCTCTAGATGCACCGCCAAATGTACAAAAGTGTGATGATGTTCATGAATGGGGAATGAAGATATACGCAAAATCACCTTATTGCAGCTCACGCATATCGACCAACTTTATAGCGCGTGATTTCATCGTTGGTATTGGGAGTTTGAACGCCAAAAACCGCCATATTGCTGCCTTTCGTGACATATTTGCAGATGTATTTGTTGGACTTCACTGAATTGAATTACTCTACGTTGCAATGCACCTTGAATGTTTTGGAAAGAAGTGGCGAGTACGGAACAATCCAAGTGTTGTCGACCGCGAAACCGTTTCCTTTCGCTTTCTTTGTGATAGCTCTACTGTTATCATCGGGTGATCGACGCCGATACAGTGGATAACCATCGTTGCCAGTGGTAGTCTCTGCCGTCAAATTTCTTGGATAACGTTTGGAACACTTGCCGTCGATCATGCACGGTGATTGGGGGTTGATGGCGCTGCACGGACCGTGAATCATGTTCGTAATTACAACATCATGCAGGGCTGGATCGGTT
The DNA here is from genome assembly GCA_963556165.1 of Tipula helvola. Classification (NCBI taxonomy): domain Eukaryota; kingdom Metazoa; phylum Arthropoda; class Insecta; order Diptera; family Tipulidae; genus Tipula; species Tipula helvola. Next base: position 116,005,924 of record OY744482.1, read on the forward strand.
TCGGGATCAGGAATCTCGGCACATTATGCTGTCATCTATTTTGATCTACATAACCTTTTACAATGTGCAATTCATCAAACTGAACTCACCTCTGTGAAATCACTTTTCGCTGATGAATTTCAGAAAAAATCGATTGAAGATAATTAATTGAATGGAATTCAAATGAATAACCGTCGAAACCTGAATGAAAATTGGTGAAAACTCGAAAAAAATGCTGATAAATCGCGGCGCACGTGCTCAATGGTATGCAAAAGAGACATGAAATACTTAGACCAGAAACAAACGGAAACAACAGTAAATTCCCATATAAAATTTTTCTCAAGCGTGGACAGTTGCAGAGAGATGAATATAGACAAATAATATATTATGGTTGGTCTTTTTTCTGTAAACAAACCATTTAGTATTTATTTTTTTTTTGAAAAATTGAAATTTTCGTGAAAATTAAAAATTAACAAAAAAAAAATAAACTCATCGAAATCAGTCAATCCGTTGTCGAGATATCATCAAAAAAGCCGTTCCTTACCAAATGTATGAGAAAATGAATTTACTTCATAAATTTTTTTTCGTGAATTTTTCCGATGTTTTAATATTTATTCTGCTGTTCGGAGCAGAGACAAATTCAACAAATCAAAGATCATAAAAATCGGTCCAGCCGTTCTTGAGTTATAAATGGTGTAACTAATCCGATTTTGTTTTATATGTATACATAGTTACATACATAATGTATATAGATTTTAACCTAGTAAAAAATAATTCGAAAGTTTCAGACCGACCAATTTTCATTAGACAGATCATTTGTTAATTTTGAATAATTAATAACAGTTTTGGCCAACGATTTAATTTTTAAAGGTTTAGGAAAAGATGAACGACTCATGCAATGATAGTTATATCAGAGCCTACTGTATAAATAAGAGCCTCCAGTATCGACTGTATTTTTTACTAAGCTTAAAATAAGGTACATACAATTTTTTCTTTACTATGAACTTATATGGGAAAACAGTTATTTTCATTTACAGTTTTAGTTTATTAGAAATATGAGCTTTTGTTTTGTTTTTATATGAAAATTTTCATGAAACATGTAATATTATTTGATTGAAAAATCAAGTCTTGAAAATGTTTATTTCTTAGTGAAAATCGCCATTAAAAATAAGGTACTTTTGAAATTTTAAATATTGTTGTTTTTGTAATATATACGTCATCAACATAACTCGAAATTTATAAACAAACCAATAATCATCTCTTTCATTGCCTTCATTCCAATTTAAATTCGAATATGTTTCTATAGTTATTTTGAATTTGCAACGCATGCTAGATTGTTTTGATGTTTTGTTTTTTTCGCACTCATTGTATTGATTTATTTTATTCTGTTTGGCTCTTTTTGATTTTTTTTAAATTTTGATTGTTGAGCGGAGACGTATTGTCTTTTTTCTTACCATTGGGTTTAGATGTGGAGATATCATGTCGTCATTAAACTGAATTTTCTCTTTTTAATACACACTGTTGTTGTTGTAGAATGTTGTTTAATTTAATTTCCCTTATTTTCTTTTGATTATTGCTGGAAAATAGGGAAATTTGAGAATCTGTGTTTTAAATGAGTAAGACATTGGGCTAGATACTCGATACTCAGATAAGCAGGTATTTTTTGCGAATTTGCTAGAAATTTGCTGCCAATTTGTTTCTGAATTTCAGAAAATGGGCTACTTTAATGCATTTTAACGTTTGTGCTGAATACAAAAATATATTTTACTTTGCTAAAATAATCTAGTAGTTTATGCAAGCAAATTTTCGATTAGCAAATCCGCCATATTTGCAGAGTTGCGAATTGCTAGAGTATCGAGTATCTGGCCCATTGAGTTGTTTGTTAGCGATTTCTTAAAAAATTATTTAACTGGGTTTAACTTTTAATTCATATTTTATCGTCAATCGAAATCGCGTTTTTTCATACAAACACTATGAAAATAAATGAATTTTTAGTGTTTCTATATCCTTTATTTTAAGTTCATTTTTCACATGCCGGCTCTATTCACATCAAGATGGTTCTGGTTATATTAAGATTATACACATTCGCAGAATAAATGAACTTAAAGTTTAACGAGCATCTAAAAAAAAATGTTCTATACATGTAGAGGAATTGTTTGTAACTCTAGATGGTGTATTAATTAATGATTTTAATCCATGTAAAGCCATCGTAAATAAATACCCATCAGATATTCGATTATCAAGAATATTTATATTCATATCCCCAAAGACAATAAAATTTTTCGAATTGATACCTGAAAGAACATTACTAAGTTCATCAATAAAGACAGAAGAGTTGAAAGCATGAAATCTATAAGTCCAAACAACCGAAAAAGAATCAGAATGAAACTTAAAATTAAGCAATAAAACGTCAGCACTACTTACATAGTATCAAAATATACAATAACACCGCTCTATAAATAGAATTACACTTACCAAAAATACTAAAGCCCGGAATATTGTAGCTATCCAGTTCAAAACTTTCAATCCAAACCACTGACAGTAAAATGATTTGTGGAGTCTTATCAAGTGCATCAATATTGGCTAGAAATAAATTAAAATTACTACGAATACTTCTAATATTTTGATGTACAATAAATAAAGGTGAATCATTTATATTGCTGTTCCAGATGGGTTGACCGGAGCGGCCGGAGTCGAAATTTTTACTCGCGAAACTGTTGGAGCTCCTAAAAAAGGGAGACCATGAGCTCTATTTTGAAATTCTTTGACCAGAGTTCCTACCGGCCAAGCACTTGGATTCATCAAGGTTTCAAAATTTGATTCCAAGATAGTTAATTTGAATGATGAGTAATCTGGTACAAATCATTCTCATTTACATCAGAATGCAGTCTGGATACAAATATGTACATACCTCCGTCTCTCAACAGTTCGCAAAACATTACTATCATTACCTGCTCCAAATATTACTTCATTTGTTTTCCGACTTAAGGATGGTACGTGCACATCAGCACACTCCACACCACTTGCAGCAACTTCGTTACTAACGATTTTTGAATAATTCTGTTTTATGTTAGTATTGGACACACACTTATTTCGACCTGACGTAATACATATTTGGAATTTGAACTGGCTGCTGTTGATCCATATTAGTGTGATTTATTGTGTTGTTAATATCAGATACATCCGATGATTCTTTACACACTTATACGACCTTTCACCGGTTGAATGGTGGATACCGTGTTAGAAACACTATGGATATTTGGATCAGGTTTCCATTCATTAAAGCTTATTTTTCACAGCTGATTCAATTTTACGCACACTTTCAGTCAATTCATAACTTTTATTTACTTGCATTTGAAACACATCACTACACTTATTACAAAACCAATGAATATTTTGAAAATTGTTAATTAAATCAAACTCCGATTATTTGAGTCCCACACATTTATAGTGTGCAACAGTGCAACATTACGGCATAAACTACTACAAGCTATGTACAATGTTCTCATTGGTATAATTATCACACGTCATACAATTTTTCGAAATCATACAATAATTACAACAAATAATGTGAATCCTGATAATTCGATATCTGAATCAGTTGTCAACACACGCACACAGAAAAAAATGGATCACTATCACATTTCTACGTCGTAGAATAGTGATAATGTAATACAGGCCTTACTGAAGCGTATTTACTTTCAAAACATATGACATTTTTAATTTTTATTTTAAGTACTGCTATAATTTAATTTAATTTAATTTTTTAGATTTGAATAAGCCCTTTTGGTCAGTATTTTAAAAATAGAGCCTTTTTGCCAAAAAAATGTTTGAAAGAAGCCCTTTTGTACAAAAATAAAAAAGTGTTTTCATTGGGGATGCTCTGTTGTTAGACGTCAGCAGTCTGGAATTGGTATATTCAAATCTGTTAAAGGTTTACAGTTATAAACAATTTTGTATTTTTTATATACTGAATAAATAATTAGATCCAAAGTGAAAGTACATTACTGTCGGGTTCATTGCAGTCGTACAATTCAATATTGTGGTCACCCTCCTCCGTACCATGAGTAGACAATTCTTGGTATTTCATAATATTTTTGTACCATAGAAGATTGAATCAAAGTCGATTTCTTTTTCAGCTATTTCTCCATGTGAAATCCTGTTATATATTATTACCAGTTTAGATAATTTTAATTCTTGCGGGGTTGATAATATGTATAAGAAATTATTTAATTAAAGGAATTGCCCACTCTATTATGTATATTTTGGCGCATATTTTCAATCTCAGCCTGAAACAAGAAATTTTTCTTAATTGTCTGAAAACTGCCACAGTCATTCCCGTATTTAAAAAAGGCGATAAGAAAGATCCGTCTAACTATAGGCCTATATCTTTGCTCTCGGTCTTCTTAAAATTTTTTGAAAAATGTGTCAAAACTAGGTTGATTTTCGTTTTAAATGATATTTCCTTTTTTCCGATCGGTTTTAGAGAAGGCAAAATTACTGAGCTCACACTTAATGATTTTGTTAATAGCATTATCAGCAAGGCCTTTGATACCATTGATCATAACCTGCTTTTATACAAGCTCCATTGCGCTGGTATTCGTGGGGTTGCTTGTAACTGGTTTGAATCCTACCTCAGCAAATGAACGCAAACAGTGAAAATTGGAGATGTATATAGCACTCGTATCAGACATTCGGTGTGGAGTTTCACAGGGATCAGTTTTAGGTCCCATTTTATTTTTAATTTATCTTAACTCAATCTTCCACTTGAAGCTAAGAGAAAATGTTGTAGGATTGGCTGATGATATTGCAATTGCATATAGAGGCCGGTCGTATAACTTTATTGCACATCAAATAAACTATGATCTTATAATTCTACGCAAATGGTTGAATTTACACTTCATGATGCTTAGTAACAAATCGAAAGTAATATTTTCAAGTTATATGGTCTTTTAATTGTGGAGTGCGACCTAATTTACCATTCTACAACTTGTTCTAATTATGTTTCTGGAAATGTATCGCCTAAAATTCCTAGCTGCCTTGTTCAGACTACTTTAGTAATTTAGTCGAGTAGCGAGTATTTTATTAACTAAATGTGTCTGAACAGCAAAATTTTAGTCGAGTAGATTAGTAAATGATTTAGTCAAGTCGATCGATTTTATTCTATTTTTTTTAGTCGAATAAGGTCCAAAAGAAAGAAAACAAAGCAAGTGCTAACATGTTGATTTAGTCGAGTTCATTAGTTGCCGCAAGGATGTCGTCTCATTGGAGCGAAGAAACAACGAAATATATAGAACATGGGTGTCTATTACTTTGTTGCGTATTCTCTTTATTTTGAAACACTGCTCACTCACTTGTAACTTGTACTCAACTGTAGTGCAAACGTTTTTTGGTCAGTTCATCGATTTTAGTTACTAAAATACTCGCTACTCGACTAAATTACTAACGTAGTCTGAACAAGGCTTGAAAGCTGCACTTCTCTTGATTTAATAGACAATTTCAAATATTTGGGTGTTTTGGGTGGGTTCAAATATTAAAGTTTAATTATGGTCTGGTACAGTCCAAGCAGCAGTATGGTTTATTTATTTGGGTAGGTGTCTATGCTTGTTCCTTGCGACCATTGGTTGTCGCACAAAACACGTCAATTCGAATTATCATGAAACGAAATCGTCTGACCTCGACCCTATCGCTGTTTCGGTTGTTGAGAATTTTACCTTTAAGATATTTGTACATTTTTAAAGTTCGGCAGTTATTTCTTAATACTGATTTATAAATCATAGAGGATTTCTATCTCCTTCCATCTATCTTAAAACTATATACATATGTATGTACTTATTAGATTTTAGTGATTTATAAATAAATATCAAATACTTTTATTGTATTCAAAATGGTTAGATGAAATATAAAAATTGAAATAATAATAAGTAACCTGTGCGCTGGCAAAAAACTATGACCTCTTACTAGCATGTAGATCATATGGCTGTTTTTATTTCGGCCGCCGCGCTCTAACCATCGCATAACAATCTAATTATTTTAACATCAGCCGGAATTATTAAATTGTTTAAATACCAGTAAACTGCTGAACCAATTTCAACCGCCCCGCGGCGATGTGGCTGAGTCCTCATCTTACACGAAAAATTTTTATGAAGTGGTTTATGAAAAGTACTTGTGTAGCTAAAACAAAGTTTGCTCAAATTGTAATGGAATTAAGTGATTTTTGTTTAAAATTAATCAATATTTTACTGATTAGTACTGAAAATACAGCGTTTTGCTTCATATTTTGAATAATCTTCACGTCCATAAATACAATTATGAAACTTAGTACAACATTATGGAATTGAGTACTTTTTGAACCAAACACTGAAACTGTAAATCGTTTTTGAAAGGGAATTAACTCGTTTTTGGAGTGCGTTGATTGCGTGGTAATATACAAATGGACCAAAAATGGAAATACGATCTTTTGACAAAACACTCCTCGTTTTACAACCAAGTTGCTTATAGTTTATCGGTATTTTATGTATGAGGCATCCATGTACTAAGCCGAATTAAATTTATGTTGTTTATACTTTAAATTTACACCTTTAAATCGTTTGTATCTAATTTCTTTTTAAACAACGATAACCATATATAAAAGCAACGTAAGCGGCTGAACTAATTAACATAATATGAAAATATAACAAAAAATTGAAATTTATTGTAAAAGTTTATTACTTAATAGATTTTTTTGTTGTAAATATATTACTCAACTATTAACATTGAAATGTGTATAATATGTAACAGATTAAGAAAGTTAGTAGTAAACAAATTGCTTTAGTGGAATTATACATACAAATGTAATTATTGAAGAAGATGGAAATATGGATTTTAATAGACCATACAATTTAAATATAAAGTAAGTGTTGCTTTATAGTTTAGGCAAATTGATAAAATGTTTTCTGTATATTGTAGTCAGCGTCACTTTGATTAGAATTACTAAGGTTGTCAGATTTATATATGGCGTTGTATGTATTCTAGACATGCATTTATTTGTTAGAAGCGTAATGAATATATATTCCACGACCATCAAGACAAAAGTATCAGATCGAGGTGTTTTACCTGTTTGTTTGTTTATATAATAACACGTTACGTTAATAGCTGTCTCTCGTGACATTTGGTCTTAACCAGATCAAATCATTTTTCTTTAAACGATATAAGCGGACTTTACATACGGTCAATTTAATATAATACATTCTGAGTGAAATGACAAACACCAATAATTAGTTGAATTTTTGTTGTTGCTTTCAATGTGAACATTGATTGCATTCGAATCGGTTGGTGTCAAGAAAAGCGACTAATGTTAGATGTTAGATTTCATTATGTTAGAAATGTATTGCTGTTTAGTTGTAAGCAACTTCTACTAATGGAAAGTATAAAACGCTTCGGAATCGCTTTTTGGGGCAAATTGTTTCTCTGAAAACAAAAGTTGCAAAATATAAGTTCAGAAGTCAACTATATTGACTAGGGGATGCAAATTTACCGATGTTTATGTTTATCATAAGTTGAGACTACCTAATCTTTATACGAAAACAGCGTATTATGGCATGCAACAAATATAATTTAAATAATACGTAATTACGTTTTAGGGTTTAATAAAGTACGGAACGAAACATTTTTAATAATAAAATTAACACCTAAACCGATTTTTCATCGAAGTAACCTCCTCTAGATTAACATTTTAGAACCATCGGCTACCAGTCTGGGCAGCCTTTAAAACAATTTAGCTGTGGTATCGGCTGTACTCTCTACAAACGCTGCCATACATGTTCTATTGAGGAAGGCAAGCAGCTTAATCGGGTTCGAATCCGGTGACTGCGGCAGCCAAATAATATTTAGTAACCTTCAGATGGTGTACCTTTAGATGGTATGAAAATGAACAGTGTTAACATTATATGAAACGAAATATGAAAATAAAGTATGTTATATAAACAACCATCAACAAACAAAACCAATCTAACAGCGTTTGTGGTGGTATAAGCACAACTGGGTTGGAGTATATAAACCTCTTGAACCGTTACATTTACTTAGCCAACACCGTGAATTGAAATAATAATAAAAATGAGGCTGAAAAATAAGTTAATCTTGTCGGTGAAAATAAGATAATGGATAGCGCGTAGCAGTTAATTGTTGTATAGGGATATTATCGATAATTCGATTTTTTTTTTTTAAATTTATCGATTTGTTTATTCAGTTTTTATTTAAATTAGCCTTCAGCGGTGAAGGTTCTCAAACATTCGGTTTAGTTGGTAATGGCACTCTTCTACCGTTTTCCTTAACGCACAGACAGTCATCCGAGCAACTCTACAATTTATTTTAATAAGGTTGCCCAGCATGCTCAATAACCGAAGTATTTTCTGGCTGTTATTTATAATTATTCAGATACAAAAATACAGAATACAAAGTTACTCTTGCACATATGCTATATTCATTCCTTGGTTGTTGAGGTTTTCTGCTGCCACATTTAATTTTGGCTCATAGAGATTTCTGAAAATACCCGAACTCTTCAGTTGATTTCATATTTGGACAAATTTGAAAATTTAATCAGACGAATTGTTTCATTTTGTTTTGGAGTACCAATTTCAATTCGTTTTCTTTACCAAACAGCCTTTTATATATTTCTAAATAATTATTTGTGCTGCCGATACCTATCCTTTTCGCTAACAGCTTCTAAACTATCATCATAAGCAATTATATCCTCTTACGATATTAAAACTAAATGATTTAACCGTTCTGTACATTTATTTGAGGATTACTTTTTTGGTATAGTACTTTGATCATGGCAAGTTGTCATTTATCTAGACCACAACTTCCTAAAGATGGGGTCGTCAAATTATTTTACATGGTCGCGTAAATATTTATATAGAGAGAACTTGCCGAACTGACGAGTTGAAACCTCAATATGCCATTTGATCAATTATACATGAAGAGATTACTACTTACATATATTCAAATTCAATTTTCAACAACGACAATTAATATTAGTGACAAAATTTGGAACTAAAATCTTTTCCGAGATTATACTGCTTAATTAGTCTCTTAATCAGCTGTCTTCTGCGGACACCCGAGTAAACTTTTTTGACAGACAGTCTGCTGACAGTACTCCGTAGGTAGGGGACGAGTGAGCCAGACAATCTGCTGACAATACAATTGGCTTTTTAAAATTAGGGTTGAATAGAAAGTCAATACGATGTTTAATATTATTGATTTCTGGATACTTCTAAAAATTAAATTTCCATTACTGTCGGAAATGAATATTTTATTACCTCTCTTAACAACATATTTATGTAAGTGTGAATTTTTGAACTAAATTTACAGAAAAATGTTGGATCGGATCGCAAATTTGTCGGTTTGAAAATGAGGAAAAATAAATTAAATTACCGATAAATTAAAAACCTGATTTCGGCCGATTTATCGGTTAGTTGATTAATTGATTATCGATACTAGATATCTATAGTAGGCAGTAGCTCTGACCTAACGCATTTAGCTTCTCTATTCTGTTTTTGCCTTTTACAACTTTTTTTTTCTGTGTCTCCCACCTATCAGAAATAGCTGCACTATTCGTTCCGGGTCAAAGTTCATTGAAGTAAATATAAAGATTACGCTGAAAAATATCAAGTTCTAAACTTACCCAATTTCGTTAAATTTAATTAATTATATTTATAACTATCAATTAAAATTTAAAATTCATTCTAAATTGTAGTCAACGCACAGTGTTGCAAAATAGTGTTTTTTTCAGAGAGGGTTGCACAGCCTTCAATTTCATGGCGAAAAATTTGAAAAAAATAGGGTAGATGCCTTATTAAATCCCAAAGAGAATCAAAACAAAAAAAAAAACGATATTCACGGAAAAAAACTGAGAAAAAAAACCAAAAAAACAATTTTTTTATTTAAAATCACAAAGACATCAACAATTTCGTACAAAAGTATTGAATTAAAAAAAAAAATTAAAAATTTTTAGTCAGAATCTTGATCTTCGGAATCAAAATCTTGGTGTTCTAATAATTTTGCAGCTTCTGGTGATAGTACTGAATCCTTCTTGGGTCGCATTATTCTTAATTTTGTAATTTTTGGATCAGAGGACACAAGTATATGATGCATGATGTCTGTACAATTTTCAATGCGTGATGTTTTCCTTGTATTGAATTGTCTAAATCTTTTAAAATCTTTATTCCCTGCTTATAGGGCTTCCTCAGAAAGCTGTCCAATCGGAACCATTGCTGCACATATTACGCTAGCTCCATGTGTTAAAACTTTATGTACACTCGCTGGCATCTAAGGAGACGTCCTTTAATGATGTCACGCAATTTTTAACAATTGTTAACCTCCCTCCCCCCTATGTCACAGTTCATCACATTTTACTAAACCCCCCCCCCCCTTTCGTCACGTCATGACTCGAAAAAATACAAACATAAATATTTACTAAGGAGACACTGTGCAATTGCACAACAACCCCCCAAAAAGCGTGACATCATTAAAGGACGTCCCCTAATACCAATTATAAAGCTCAACGTAAAGCTTGGCGGTTTCTTTGGTGTACTCTTCCAAATGATCACAGTTAATTTCTCTTCCGCATGCTATCATTTGTAGGATATTTGAAAACCTTCTGATCAATCTTTCATTAATACCCGTTGCTATGCTCGTTATTTCTGGAAATTTAAATAAATTTTCTTGCTGTATTTCCATTGTTGGACGTTCCGCAACCTTGTCTGACAACATCTACCATTATTTGCAGTTCTCTTTTTAAGTTATGTTGAATTTCCTGTTTCCGCTTCTGTTTAATTTCTTTATCTTCTTTAGTTACACGGCTTTTTTTAACGGAAAATTGTATCCAATATGGAGAATACACTCCATAAATCGAATCCAACAATGTAAAGTTGATAATCCAAATTTATATATATGTATCTTCATTATGCATTCATTAAAATCGAGAGCCTCTAAGTTATTCATAGTCCTTGGTGTTGCTTTACAAATGTTACAAGTAGCTGCCGATTTGTTTCCTGTTAATGCATTGCAAACTTTTCCATCAATCATTGTTAATTGTAGCTTGTGTTTAATATTGAAAGATAAGTTGCCAATTGACACCACAGTGACTTCTAAGTCCTTTATCTGGCTGGTAATGCTATCTGCTTCTGAAACTGTTTCTTTCGAAGTTTCAGATTTGAACTCAAATTTTATTGGTCTACAATATCGTGTTGACGATGGTCTTGTATTTTGCCACAATTTATCTGTATCTGAGCAAATGTTGATTGGAACCATAGATATCATAAACAAGCTAGCATCTGTACTATTATCTGTAAATGTTTGTTTGTATTGGCTTTGTCCGGAAGAGCCATTCATTCCCCATTTGCTATGTAAAATTAGCTGCTTTCCTTCATATTGTTGAAGCTTATCTAATGATTCTGTTGAAATAATTTTAGTTGCCGTATGATCCAAAGTGACTGCAGTTTCACACAAGCACCTTTTTCTGAAATAGTGATGTTTTGGGGGTAGCATCTCTGTTTTTCTTGCAGTAAATTTCTATATACTGGAAATAATTTGTTGGCCAATTTATTGCTTAGCTGCTGTACATGTTTTCTTAAAATTCTATATTTTTCCACTGTTAATTTCAAATCGATAAATAAAGCCAAAGCTTTTTTAACATCTAAATCAGTTTCATTAAGACTGCTGTAATCCGATCCGTGAGACCTTCCAGATGAGGTTCGTTTTCGTTTTTTTATTGACCGCGGTGCTGCATGTTCAATTTGATTCGCCATATCTTTAAAAGTTCATCAGTTCTTCTAGTTTTGGTTGTCTCAGAACTTCTTACGAATTCCTTCTTATTGGATTTGGTTGGATTAGACGTTGTTGCTGCATCTTTTTTTTCCAACAAAACTACTTCCAAGCTCTGTAAGAACCAATCAGCATTCAAGGAATTAAAACGAGTTTTAATTCTGTGTGATTTCGCCCACTTTTTGTAATATAGACTCAAAAATGAATTTTTAATTTTTGTATGAATCTGTTTTAGCTGCTCCACGTTGAAATCAGGATTATTTTTAACTATTTCGGTTATTATAAATGACGAATTGGATTCAGAAGAACTTGTGTTATTCCATAGAATATTACATAAGTCACTGTTTGAAATATTAAATTTTGCCATCTTGAAATACTTAGTAACTTTTGCAATTACTTTTGACGATTGTAAATGTAGAGAAAGCACTACCTGTCGAAATAAAATGAAACTGAAGCGGCCATACAAAAACTAGCATCAGCGCTCGCAGAACGACTAAAATATGGTATAACGGAAATTTTTAAAAGTGAAGCGGCTATAAATATGTTGTCTAAAACCACGGCTCCAATCGTCATTAGAATAATGACCAATTTGGATGCAACTGCTGTATTTAATTTATACCTCCCTGAATATAATAATAACAAATATTTTCTTTTGTTCCGGCTTTTATTAGTGAAGCTTTTCGCAAGTGCTACTTAGTTTCGGCCCAACATTTTTTAATAAATACATGTTTTATAAATACCTGTTATCTGTAAAAATGCCAAATGCTTAGCAAAATATAAATAAAACAAAAATAAAAAATCTTACGGATTTTTATTTTTTTACTTTTAATGGACTAGCTTCACTAAAAACGCTTTTGTACACAAAGGAGCAGCTGAAATTTTGAGGGTTATTTTTAAATGTATCAAGCTACAAAAATTTATTAATTTCATGTTGTCCCCAGGTGTCCCCAGGTCATAAATGTTTAAGAGAAATTAAAATTTAAAAAAAAATACCCTTTTGAAAAATTTGGTCTGTAAACTGGTAAAAATTAATTTTTTGTGTTTTGTTTTTGCACTTGGTTTTTAGTAATAGATACAGAAATAACATTTGCAAGTTTAAAAGTAAAGATAAATTCATACATTTTCAGTTTCTTTTTAAATTATACTAAGATTTTGTCCAATAATGGAAAAAAACGCAAAAGTTAACTTTGTCACACTTTCTTCGGATTTTGCGAGTCGATTTTTTTATTTTCTTTTGCGTTCCTGATTCTTTGGTATGTTCCTAACAAGATCCCATTAGCAAAAATACAAAATAAAATACTGTAAAAAACCCTATTTGTCCACCTCCGCAACACTGTGCGACGTTCTGATAAGGAACACATAGGAAATAGCAAATAAAATAAGTTTCTCAAGATTCTCAAATTGCAACAATTTGTATTGAAATTTTCATTTTGTATGTTTGTTGTATTAGGGCAGTTTTTGTATACGTAAGTCACTAAATCATGGGCAAATATGATGTGTTTGCTACGCTAACATCAATTTATCCACCAAGAGATAATATTTTAATCGACACATTTTAAATGAATTTTTTTACTTAACTAACAATTTTTTAACATTCTTCAGTTGTGCGGGACAATCCCGCTCGCATTGTGTCCAAAACCTTTAAATATACTAACAAACAGGCCGCTTCAATGTTTTGTACAAATTGCCCTGATCAATATTTTAGTAAATTGGTTTGATTTTATTACCAAGGGCAGATGAGTTTTTGTTATGCCACTGACTGATGACTACCTCGAGCAGCAAATATTAGTAGATTTGACCTCCTGCTGAACTTCGAGCATGTCCGTGTCCAACACCAATGTTCATTGTTAACTTAAACTAACCGATAACAAACTTTGATACACAGTTTGAAATTTATATTGTTCGTGGAAATTCAATCGAATATGCTGAACCAAAATTTCTTGCAAAAAAAAGATGAAAGAGAGTCTAACCGGAAAAACAAAATTTTATGAATTTACCGTACAGTTACGTAATACTCGTAATACTTTGACTAGCGTAAAATAAAGTAATATATAAACGGGGATGAAGCGCCGGCGAGATAGACGGGTACAACCGCATCGCAGATAGAAACGTTGTTTGACTTTCACCGGTCAGCGAAATTGCCAACAATTACATTGGCGAACAGGATAGTTAGCCGACACAACCACGTCGCTGACAAGACAGACAACCATACCGCCGATTACCGTATGGTTGACACTCATCGGCGGAATTTGTGTAAATTCTGCAAAACAGAAAATTTAATTTTGAAAGTTGATTTCATTGTTTTTCCAAAACTTGCGCACGAGGGTGCTAGTAAATCCCAAAGATGAGTGTCGGTCATGTAGTTACTGGCGATATAGTTGTGTTGAACATCTGTCTCATCGGCGATGGTTGTCCCGGCTATCTGTGTTGTGGACGATGTGAGTTGATGTTGATGAGTACTTGCGGTTGTGTCAGCCATCTGGCTTGTCGGCGATGTAGTTGTATCGGCCAACTTTCCTGTCGGCTATGTAGTTCTCAATTAAGTGGCCGATCAGCGAAATCGTTGTAAGCGATGTATGCAGATATCTATAATTGAATTGACAATGTAGATGTCGGCGAAGTGGCTGGTCGGCAAAATGGTTGTCAGCCATGTGGGTGGATACCAAAAAACAAATTTCGGATTTTGAAATAAAAACGAAAATAGTTAAATAGTTGAATCTAAGCTGGTGAACAATTGTGTATTCTTAACATATTAGAAATAAACATTTCCCAATTTTCTTTTTCAAATTAGGTTAAACCAAACTACTAAACTGCATATTTAAGTTCCAGTAACTTCTTTTTGATATATGTAAATATGTATATCCGAAGTGGGTGAAATTCCGAGATGAATTTTTTTTGAATTTTATTCTGATATCGTAGAACTGCACTGATTTTTAATTAGCGAACCGAACCAATTAATTCTAATGAAGTAAATGCAGTTTAGCTCCGGCGGAAGCCTGCACATTAGTTTTTATAAACTGAGTGGCATGGTTAGTTGGTAAAATATCGAATTGATTGTTTGATAAGAGTTGTTTGACCTCTTTGCCTCTATGATTTACAGGCTAAAAGTAAGATTTCTTTTGGATAGGTTATTTCTCTTAAGTAATTATCAAGGGTCCTTTCGGAGGAGCAGGAACCCGCAATACGTTCAATAAATATATTTTTTATAAACATTTAAATGTAAGCAGTATTGCCCTTTGAAAACTTTTATCTACCCAAAGAGTAAGATTGATGGTATTGTGTAAATTAATTTGGTGTTCTCAAAGGAAGGCAAAGAAAATTCTTTACCTTTTGAAAGATTCTGTTTTAGTTTTTCCTGTGGATTGTTTGTTATGAAGAATTTTATTAAAAAACTTATTCTTGTTAAATTTTAATGAAGCTTGTGTTTTTTTGCCTAAGGTACTTACTGTGTTCATGTTTTGTTATTGTTTTTACCGAATTACAAATAAATCGTCTAGACTAGTTCAAAAAAATTGTGTTTATGTTTTTATGCTTTTTAGTCATCTCATAATAAAACATCAAATCAAAAATAAAAAAAATGAAAACTACAAAAGACTAATAAAGTATTAAACATTTTTAATTACAGTATGTTTTAATAAGGCGCGAGTGTACAACAAACATTATATAGCAAATGCACTAGAGAAACGACCACAAGGTGTGCCATTAATAACGATATCAAACCACCATTCGTGTTTTGATGATCCTGGAATGTGGGGTAAATATATTTTCTTTGTAATTTTTGTTTTTATTGTCTGGAATTTAAATATTTGTTTTTATTTTTTAGGAATATTAAAATTAAATCAAGTATGCAACACAAGAATAATGAGATGGTCATTAGCCGCCCACGATATATGTTTTACGAATAAATACCATTCGCTATTTTTTATGTTTGGTAAATGTATACCGGTAATACGAGGTGGTGGCGTTTATCAACCCGCTGTAGATTTATGTATAGACAAATTAAAATTAGGCGATTGGGTGCATCTATTCCCCGAGGGACGTGTAAATACCGAAAAGGATTTTATTAGGTTTAAATGGGGCGTTGGCCGTATGGTGTACGAATCGCCGATAGTTCCAATTATAATTCCTATATGGCATATGGGTATGGATGAGGTGCTGCCAAATGAATCACCGTATGTATTGAGATTTGGTAAACAAATTACATATAATTTTGGGCCGCCGATAGATTTAAGTGATTTAGTTAAAAAAATTAAAGAAATTAAAATGCCAGAATGCGAAGCTAGGAAATTGATTACGGATAAAATTCAGGAAGCCATGTTGGTGAGTTTATTTCTTCATCCAAATCAATAAATTTATTAAATATTAAAATTTTTGTTTTTTTGTTTTATAATTTCAGGCTCTAAAAGAAGAAACAGAAAAATTACACTTCAAGTGTTGACCCTACTCCAAAATATTTATAAGAGTTAAGACGTTATGGCGGGATATTAGTTATGTTTAGTAGCAAAAGAGATCATAAAATAGTAGAATTTTTTTTTCTTTGGTTTATTCAAACACATACAAAAATCTTTTATTTTAGTTTTAAATATTGAACAATAAAAGTTTGAGATTTATAATTTTATTTTAATTTACTACACCGCATTTTTATAATTTATATAAATAATTACTTTAAACAAAATCCAATTCCTATTTAATTGTTTATAAATTTGTACATTATTTCATACATAAGAAATGAGAAAATTTTCTTGTTCAGTTTGTAAATATTTTATTAGTTTTTATTAGTAGTAGGTAATTTTTTTAATTCGCTAGGATGTGTTTATTGGATTTTTAATTATTTTTTTTTGTTACTAGTAATTAAGAAAATAAGCATAGAGAAAATAGATTTTTCACTATACATAATATTAAATATTTTATTCAACAAATGGCTGTTCCATAAATAATATTTATTTAGTTTAAATTAAAATTATAATTTAGAAAATATTTTATTTTTTGTTTTTCGCGTGAATTTTTTGGAAATGGAAAATGGGTTTCTACGTATAATGTTGTTATTAGGTGTTTACGCAAATTTGGATATAAAACGTATTCAATTTTGTTTGTTTGTTGAAGATTTTTTTTGTTTTTGTTTTTCAATTTCCATAAACTTAACTCAAGGTGAGTCATAATAATTTGTATGTCCAAATTTACTTTGTGATTTGAGTCGTGTGGATTAGGCTAAATAGGGGGTTGTTAGTTTCGATAATCTTTGGGTGTTCATTTCAGAAAATTTCTTTAAAATGAAAGGCAATAAATAAATCAATTTGAAAAACTTTTACCGTTTAAAAATGCAAATTGAAAGCATAAAAATTCTCTAGATTTCAAAAATCGAATTTGTAAAATTAAAATTATCAAAATTATAAGTAGAATAGAACAAAGAATTTAAAATTTCGAACATTTAATAAATTTAGTAAAAAACTTTCAGTTTTATAAAAAAATTCAATCATTTCTAATCGCACATTTTTGCGTCGAAACTGTGAAGCGTCGACTGATTAATTCACGTTTTCGTAAATGGCAAAACTCTCAAAAAATTATAACTTTGGTCATATTGGATCATCATTTAGCGTATTTACTTGAAACATTTACAACAATAATTGCACTAAAAAATTCCTGAGAGAATTAAATAAAACCAAATGTTTTTTTAGATTTATTTAAATCTTATTCCTATCTTATATTATTAGTTTTCGTGTTGGACGATAGACATTCTCATTCAATTTAATTAACCATAATCAGCATGGGTCATTTTACTTGCGTAAACGCGTGCGATGAGTCTCTCGGACTCATATGTAATTTTAAGGAAACTGAAAACATTTACTACATTTGAAAATGTTTTATTTAGAAATTAAAATGATCAAAATAAAATTAAATTTGGTAGTTACTTAACTGACGCACCTCCTTAAGTGCTGGAGGAAAAATGAACCACTTAAGCTTTTTATAAATATATTACTTTACTATTAAGGCCAAATCGTCGCGTAACATTTCTATTCGATAAAATTTAGTAAGGGAATTGGTTGGCCGAATAAACTAAAACACAGTGGATGTCTTCTGAAAGATGTTGCATTAATCCCTTTGTTATTGAGATAGACGTGAAGAACTGAGTGAGAGTTTACGTAAAATGAGTAGCAGACAACCAATCGACGTAGTCCATTTCGTTAACGAATTATTCCTTCCGAATACAATATTTTTAAATTGCATGGAATTCTGCTGAAAATTTTTCAGCAGAATATTTACGTAAACTCGCGGTGAAAGACCAGCGTCTATTTCTATTTGGAACAATCAATTCTTGTTCTAAATTTACAAGAAATATTGTGATAATTGTCATTTATCGTTTGCTAGTTGGCTTGATGTAGCATTTTACAAATACTGCTATATTTAAGGGGTCATTGATTAGGTTTCTGTTGTTGAAGAAAATAAGTGACATCCAAAAAAACAAAGAAATAAAACGTCGGCTCGATTTTGTTCTTGAGCAAGCTTCAATTTTTGAAAACCGAAAACATTTCATCTATTATGCTTTCTCGCTTGAGAGATAAATCCTCTAGACCTTTCAATTTGTCGAAATCTACTAAAACATGTGAATCCTTTATTCAACACTCTCTGTACCAATTTGAAACTACTTAAGTCTATTGTAATATAAAGTACATAGCTATTCTTCCCCATTTTTTAATGACGCTCATTTTCAAAATAAGAAATTATTCGCGAATTCAATTTGTTTTTGAACCATCGCAAATCTACCAAATTTTCAGTTCAAATTTGTCAAGTTTAGATGAAATGTAGTGCTGGAAATTGTTACACCCACATATCAATAGTATACGAAAATTTCATGACTCTTCAGACTGATCAGTCTTCTGAATCGTCAATTTACAAATGTTGGCAACTTTTGATTTTGTTTTCGAATGGCTGAAAACGTTCCTGCATAAATAATTTGATTTTTTATTTGGTATTTAATTTGAATGAATGCGACGACAAATAGGGAAATCACAAACGGTTCAGGTTA
This sequence comes from Tipula helvola, assembly GCA_963556165.1. Taxonomy (NCBI): domain Eukaryota; kingdom Metazoa; phylum Arthropoda; class Insecta; order Diptera; family Tipulidae; genus Tipula; species Tipula helvola. The sequence goes on from OY744482.1 coordinate 116,024,732, forward strand.
ACAAATTAATCTAAACTTTCCATTTAATCGATCCGATAAAACCCGACCTTTACTGAGAATAAAATGTATTTTGAATTATTTATTAAATTTTGTGAAAAAAATAATTTCTCAAAAGAGTTAGAATCCACAAGCAAAATAGTTATTGTGATCCATCCTCATTACAATTTCACCTCCACGGGAAACCCTTGAGTGCCGATTATGTATCTCTCTTCGAGAACTCAATTTACAAAGACCGCAATTGTATGAAAATGCAATGTATGCGTATGTACGCGTTACGAGAGCTGAAAATGTACATAAATCGTAATTTAGAAAAATTCTGTAAACACGTTTAACATACTAATAAACACACCACCAGGCGTCCCAATTTTCGGATTTGGTGGTTTAACATTATTTTCAATGAAGTTTAATTTACATACATCAGAATTGTCTTAATAGGGATTATTCGAGATATTGCTGACTTGCAGGTACATGGTGTTTTCGATATTTAATGTGATTCTGTAAGGTTTATAACCTTATCCGAGATTAGTTAAGAGTGTAATATATTTATGTATAGTATATGAGATATTAAGCGAAATTTTATGTATTTTCGATATTGTTCGAATTAAGTTTGGATTGAATTGAGCGTAGCATTGCTTTAGATTATTGAAATGTCATATTTTCAGATTTTTGAATTAACCTACATATTTCCGGGTTTGATTAACTTTAAGTGGCTTGCCATCGAAGTTATTCGAAAATCGAAAGATTTTTCGATTATTCGATTTTTGTTTGGAGTTCGATTCAGCGTAGTATTCTGTTTTGTTATCTTACAGAGATGAGATTCTAAATTCAAGTTTTTGGATTTATATAGATTTCCAAATTTTAATAGGGTTGAGTGGCGTATGATAGCAAAATTATAACCATTGTATATATTGTTCAATATTTTCGAGATTATTCGGGGTTTTGCGAAGTATGCTTGATATTTTTCAGATTAATCAAGATCCTTAGTGGTTTTTGGTTTTTTCAAGTTTTCTATTCGACCATTTCGAGATTATCCGATCATTTCGAAATTATTCGGGTTTTTCGATATTCCTCGAAATGTACAAGGGTTTCAGCTGCGTCTTGTTACATAATTAGGTAGTGTTTTTTTTTCGAAATTTTTGTGGCATTTAGCTGAATACTGATAAGCTTTGAGGATGTTGATTTACATAGTTAACATTTTTTGGGAATATTTCAAATTTTCTAAGGTTGCTTCTTATCGAGATTATTGTTGAAGACTTGTTGAGATTTGTGAGATTTTGAGATTAGATTAGATTAGATGTTCGGTGAATTTTCGAGATTATTGCAATTATTCAAAGTTCGAAGATAAAATAATTCAGAGAAGTAAGTTGTTCTTGGAACAAAAATTTTGAAAATAAATTGTTTTTGACTTGCGGCCGTTTAAACCAAAAGACATTAAAAAATCTTATATTTGTGCCGTAAACATTGCTACTATAAGATTTTGGTAATTTGTGTTAGAACTTTATGGAACACGTAAGGAAAGATATAAAGAGAAAATTTGATGATGAAATTGAACAAATATTTTTGCTTTACGCGTTTATTTTCTTTTGCAAAATTTGGATTTCTTGAGTGCGTTGCATTCATAAACCAGCCACGCCTCTGATATTTTTTTTTTCGCTGGCGCTACATCCCATAGAGGGATTTGGCCGCTTCATTTTTTGAAGTTTCGTAATCATTTTGTTAACGGATAATGAGTGATTAATTCATTGTACCTACCCTTAACCAGCCGAATTTTTTCATCACCCACTTGCGTCACATTGCTTTCTATATCTTTGTCTATGCCTGCCCACCAACAGTAACCTCTGGCATATGTTTTTATCCGTGTAATGCCGAAATGGGTTGAATGTAGTTCATTCAACACCTTTCCTCGTAGTATTTGAGGTATATACACCCGAATTCCTCGTAAAATGATATTTTGTTGTAAAGCAAATTCATTCTGGTCAATGCCAAAACCATCTTTACCATCGATATTTCGTCCATTTTTTAACCCACTTATTAAATTTGCAACCGAACTATCTTTTAATGTTTCTTCCCTTAATTCTTTTACAGGCAAAGGTAAAGTCTCATTAAGATTGCATTCTACCACATCAATTTCTTCTACTTTTGAATAAATTTCCTTAGAGGGTAAACGAGGCATAGCATCAGCGTTACCATGCTCTTTCGTGTTTCTATAGACTATGTCATAATCAAACGCCTGTAAGAATATAGCATAATGTTGCATGCGAATTGCAGACATTGTTGGTAAACTCTTTTTTGAGGAAAAAATTTGAATTAAAGGTTTATTGTCTGTGATCAACACAAATTTCCGACCATAAACATATTGGTAAAACTTCCGAATACCAAAAATGATTGCATATGCGATCTGCTCAGCGTCTGCGAAGCATACTGTATGGGATGTTCTGTACCGTTAGGGTACATATGACTCAATACAGCCCCTACCCCATAGGGTGATGCATCCGTCGCAAGTACCAGAGGTAACTTAATAGCATCATAATGGACTAAAAATTTACTCGAGTGCATTTCAGGTTTGATTCTGTTAAACGCCTCTTCACAAATTATTTATCGGGTACACAATTGTACTTACATTTTCGAAGAATCTACCATAGTAGTTGATTAACCCAACAAATGCTCGAATTTAATCTTTATTCGCTGGTCTACACATCCCTTGTATTGCCGTAATTTTCCTCTGTAATTAGTGTATTCCCTCTTTATCTATCATGTATCCACAATATTCTATTTCCTTTTCGAAAAACATATATTGGTCTTTATTCACTCGCATATTGTAAGATTTTAATCTAAATAAATTTTCTCTCACTGCTTAAATGAATATTATCGTCAGGGCCAGTAATTTTAATGTCGTCTAAAAAAAACGGTAACTCCTGGTATATCCTGTAATATTTGTTCGAGAGGCATATACTCTGCCATATGGCAGGTGCAGAAGCGACCCCATACATTAATCTTGTTGGTTCGTACAATCCTTTATGTGTGTTCAATGTTAGCATTTCCCTATCTTCTGGACGTACTTCTAATTGTAGATATGCCTGAGTCAGGTCGATTTTCGAGAACTTCTCTCCGTCTCAATTGTGGGTAACGGATGTTCATCCACTAATGAATTCGGATTTACCGTTATCTTGTAATCCCAGCAATCGAATCTGACTATTCGCCTTTGGAACTGGAACCACCGGTGTAGCCCAATGACTATGATTTACCTTTCCTAAAATCCTATTTGCAACTAAATTCTCAATCTCAGTCCCCACTAAACTACGAATAGAATAAGGAATAGGTCGTGCCTTTATGAAAACTGGTTTTGTGCCTGGTTTCAAATTCAGCTTAGCCTGGATTTTGGAAATTTTACCCATTGTCTTGTCAAAAACCGTACTGAATTCGTTCAAAATTATGTTTATTTTGCTCTCTTCACTTTGTAAGTTAGTATTTCGCGATGTATTTCACGAGGTATAATCTATACACTTGTATTCAAAATGTTCTTCCAATCCAAACATAAATTTCGTAACCACTCGAGCCCAAGCAAGGGTTTCCTATTCGACCTAAGTACGTCTGATTTTAGTGCTACACTATTATTTTGATGCCTGACATACATTTTCATATAACCGATCACTCTGATTCGATTATCGCAATAGCTAATTAACTCTGTATCCGTTTCGTGCAAGGCTACGTACAATATACCAATCCTTGTCTTTGAATTAATAATTGATACTGGCGATCCACTATCAATTTCGAAAGTAAGTTCCGTTTCATTTACGCTCAATGTTACATAAAATTTTAACCTATCATTATTAGAAATTATACTATAAATTTCATCTATTTCGGTTATACTATTTTCAACAAGTATTTCTTCTAACACATTTGTATGCTTTTTGTTTGATTTCGCCTTGAGACAAGCCTTGTGCAATTATCCTATTTTGTGACAGAAATTACATATAGAATTTCTATATCGACATACATTTGCTAAATGGCCTCCAATCCCGCATCGATAACACAACACAACACTTCCTGATCGGACCCTTCTTTTTGTTTCTTGTTTGAATTTCCTGAAAACTGAAAATTTGATTTATTATATGTACCTGTGTTTCCTTTCTGATTGACCTTTTTGGATGGTTGGTTGATTTTTGCCTGACGAATACTGTTAACTCGTTGATTGTTGAGCTCGGCACACCTTTTTGTTGACATCCCTAATGAAAATGCCAATTCAAAAGGTTTCTCGTATGTAAGATTTTTTATCTCCAGCAATCTGTTTTGTGTTTTTTGACTTCGCCACTACCTCCTGGTATTTGTATTCTTTCGGCTTCTTAGGTGCTATTTTATCACATAAAACATCGTAAACTCCCTGCCCCATATAATGAAGAAGCAGGTTTAATTGAATTTTACTGCCCACTATTTCGAATACAGCCAATGCACCTTCCAATATTTCCACCCATCGATGTCATTTTTGATTTATCGAATAGATCGATTTGAAATGCTCCCAAGTTTAATTGCTTGTCCATATTTTGCACTATAAAATAATTGCAACTGATTATTGAAAAAAAAAAAAAAACTCCAGCAATTTTATGTTTATGTAGAACTTCGACCTAAACTTTTCATTCTGGTTCCCCCAAAATGTGCAGTATGCAAGTCGTTTTAAATCTTTTAATCTTTTTGGAATAACTACTCGTGCACCACGCATTAAACATCCATTTTGAATTAAATATTCAGTTTGATTTATGCCAAATCTATTCCCATGTGGCATTCTGTCGCCATTTCGTAACCCGCAGCAATTAAAATTTCTAAAGAATTTTCAGACTTCGTCGCTTCCGCCAAATCTCTAACTATGATCGCGATTCTACCTGTGAAATCTCTTACACATCCGATTCCTCGAACAAAATCGGTTCCTTTGAAGCAAAAGGCGATCGGAAAAGAGCGCCGGATTTACGTTTTCTTCGCTATGTTTGATTTTGAAATGGATTCCCTATAAAAATGTAAATGTAATAGAGACCCTATAAAAATGTAGCGTAATGCTGCATCCTCAGTGCAGACATATGGGGAAGAGCTTTGGTTGGTGAACAAGTTTGAACAAGCGGCTTATGATCCGTGATTAAAAGTAATTCGCGACCATAAATAAATTGAAAGAATTTTTTTACTCAAACACGATAGTGTAAGCCTCCTTGTCAACCTGCGACTACTTTCTCTGCGATTCGCTGAGCGTCTGCGAAGCAAATTGAATTAGCATTTCATTACTATTCGGCGTGTTGCGTGAAAGCACAGCGCCAACACTTACAGGTGATCCGTCCGTAGCCAAAACAATAGGGTATTTGTCAGTCGGATTGTATTAAATCTTTAAGTTTATTGAAAGAATTTTCGCAAACTTTGTTCCGTACGCAAATGTTGTTTTTCCGGAGTAATGTGTGCAACGGCTCCCAAAACTCACTCAAATTTTTGAAAAGCCGGCGATAGTAATTTATTAAGCCAAGAAAAGATTATAATTCCGTTTTATCTTTTGGTCTTGGAGCATTTTTTATTGATTCGATTTTCGAATCAGCTTTGTGCATTCCACATTTATTTAATCTGTATCCGCAAAACTCTATTTCGTCTTTTAAGAATTCTGATTTTTGTAAATTTATTTTTAAACCATACTCAGCCAACCTGGAAAAATCTAATTGAATTTCATCTGAAGGACCCGTACACCTGATGTCATCGAGAAAATTTCAACTCCCTCAATTCCCTTAAGACCACTCTCAATTTTTCTCTGCCATTTTTCGGTGCAGAATTTATTCCGTAGAATAATCGGGTACTTCTGTACAAACCTTTGTGTGTATGTAGTGAGACTTAGTAAAAATGCTGATCCTTTTCAAGCACTTTTCATTGAAGATAGGCACTTTTTAAGCCAATTTTTGAAAAAATTTGTCCACCAGCTAAATTTTTAAGTAATTCATTAGTGGAAGTGGATGCCCGTCGACTTTTAATTGTCGATGTATTGTTATTTTGAATTCACCACAAATTAGAATATTGCCATTTGCTTTAACGTCGGGTACTATTGGTGTAGCGTAGTGTTGTGTTTCTTATCTGGTATGTAGACGTTATTTTCGATGGATAATTAAAAATTCAATTCGATATTATTAGATTGCTTTATTATTATTTCCGGCTGATTTCGTCCGCGTCCCTCTATTATACCTATAACATAACAATTCCTTCATAAGATATACTATCGCTATCTCATCAGTTGATGCGGCAACCATCAACTGATCGAAACATAAAACTAGTCGAAAATTGAATTCAATCCATAATAATTCTCCCCTACGTATTTAAAACAATATGTTAACACATTCAACTTACTTACTACTGGAAAAACTATTAATTGTTTTATCTGAATTTAAATTTGAATTGAATTTGAAATTTTTAATTTGACTTTAATTTGAATTTTAATTTAATTTTAATTTTGATATTAATTCATTTTATAATAATTCTCCCCTACGTAAATAAAAAATTCACAATGCTTAACATTATGTAAAAACTTCTAAATTATACTATATAGGTGGTCTCCTTACCCGTTCTGGCCTATTTTCTACCGTCTCGGTCCCTGGACTTGTTAACAATTCTTCGATGTTCTCCTCCAGTTCGTCGTCTGGTACTGGCTCATTCCCCTGAGTTTGTGGTTGATCAGGTACTCGAATTTTCATCTGCAACGGATCGAATTCTTCTTCTTGTTGCTTGCTTGTTGTTACTTCTGGATTAATGGTTCATTCATCAAACGTGACGATTTTTTTTCTTACGTCCGATGCAATAAGTTGGTTTATGTGGCGTTTTAGAGATCTGCCTTCATCTAATTTCACGATGTAATGAAGTTGGCCCAATTTCCGGGTGATTATCCCGAATTTCCACATAGACTTATTGTTTATAACAAATTTCGCTTGGACTCTCTGCCCCTCTTTAAGAGATCGTAGATGCATTTTCTTTTCTTGATGAGAAACATTTTCTTGTACTGGAAACATTGCATCGAGTTTTATGCGTATCTGTCGATTTAAATACATTTCTGCCGGCGATTTCCCGTTTGCTAAGGGTGTGGCTCGGTATCGCAACAGAATTTTTAGTAATTTTTGATTCATTGGAATATTTTCGTTCGCCATGGTCTTTAGTCGATTCTTTAAAGTTTGAACGTTCCTTTCCGCCAATCCATTGGTTGCTGGATGTCTTAGTGCAATAAATTTCTGTCGAATACCGTTCCTACTGCAATATTTTTGAAACACTTCACTGGTAAATGTTGTGGCGTTGTCAAAAACAAATACGACTGGATATCCGTGATTTGCAAAAATTTCAGTTAAAAGTTGAATAGTGTTATCTGAATTCGGCGCTTCACGTAACCCCTTGATTTCTGCCCATCGAGATTTTGCGTCTATTACAACCAAAAAATAGAATCCTTGGAACGGCCCTGCGTAGTCAATATGGATACGCTCCCAATTGTTTGATGGAGTATCCCAATGGTGCGTCGGAACTTTTGTGGGATTTTTCTTGATCTTTGCACATTCTTCACATGATCTAACTACTCTTTCGATATCTTTATCTATTTCTTTCCATATGCAGTATCGCCGCGCTAGCTGTTTCTTAACAATGCCTAGATGCGTGGAATGTAACTCCTTTAAAACTTCCGGCTGGAGAACTTTTGGTATTACCACTCGATTATTTTTGAATAAAATCCCCGCGTTTACTACATATTCACTATCTTTATCGGTTGATTGTAATTCTCCCTTTATTTTTGATAAGTATTCATCCTTTTCTGTTTCATTAATTATTTTATCCGGAGTTAGATTTTCAGTAGATATTTCGAATACTGATGCTGCTAAGACTTGATGAACCTCTTCATTGATTTCCATGTCGGAGGAAATATGTTCTTGGTGTACTGGTGCTCTTGATAAGCAATCGACGTTTTGATTGTCGATGCCCTTCTTAAATGAAACATTATAGTCGAAACCCGCCAAGAATGATGCGTAGCGTAGTAATCTAGCGGAAGTCATTTTTGGTAATTTCGACTTTTGGTGGAAAATCCTTGTTAACGGTTGATTATCCGTGATTAATGTAAATCGTCTCCCATATAGGTAATCGAAAAAATGATCTACTCCAAAAACTATTGCCAGAGCCTCACGATCCAGCTGTGAATAGTTCTGCTCCGCGCTCGAGAGCGAACGTGAGGCAAAAGCAATCGGGCGTTCTTCCCCGTCGGTTGTGTGTGACAACACCGCCACAATTCCAGTAGGACTTGCGTCCGTTGCTAATGTTACCGGTAAATCTATGTTGAATGGTACAAGTATTCGATCACTCGAAATTTCCTTTGTTAATTTTATGAACGTTGCTTGACACTCCTTTGACCATACAAATTTTTCATTTTTTTGTAATAATTTTCGAATCGGGTAAGTAACAGTAGAGACGTCAGGCAAGAATCTTGAATAATTGGTTATCATCCCTAAAAATTGTCTAACTTCTTTTACATTTCTTGGATGTGGCATTTCGATGATTGCCTTTACTTTTGTAGGGGACTTTGAAATTTTTCCGTCTTCCACGACGTGTCCCAGATATTCGATTTTTCGTTGATAATACGAGCACTTGTTTTTATTTAAATGTAAATCATATTTACTTAGTCTGGTTAAACATCCCCTTATGTCATCGAAATATGCAATCGTCTTGTTTAGCTCTTGAAGCACTTGATCGATTATCCGGTTAAATTCTGCTGGTGCTGTTTTTATACCGAAACTTAACCTGTTCATTCGGTAAGTTCCTCTGCGTGTCGCTATTGTTTGAATAATACTGCTCTCCTCGTCAGTTTTTAAATGAAGATATGCTTTATATAGATCCAATCGACAAAAATATTTTGAACCTTTTAAGTTATTCAATATGTCCTCGATCTTTTTGATTGGATAATTGACGTTTATTAATTGATCATTTACCCCAACTTTGTAATCGACACAAAGCCTAACTGTTCCATCTCCTTTCGGAATCCCTACCAAAGGTGATCCCCAATCGCTCGTGGTTGATTTTGATATGATACCCTCTTGTTCTAAATTGTCCAGCTCCTTTTCTACTTGTTCTCGTAGAGTGTATGGAACATCCCTTCCGGGTGTGAAGTGAAGCTGGGTTTCGCATCTTCACGAAGTTGTAACTTGATACTAAAATTTGGTACACAGCCAACCTTCTGGGTAAAAATGTTTGAAAAACATACTTCAATGTCTTCTTCATCATTTATTAATCGGATATGCATTTCCCGATTTATTTTTGAAATTTCTTGATCAATGTCTTCCAACTTGATTTTTAGATGCCTCATCCATGTTCTCCCTAATAATGGGTCGAACCCGTCTGGAATGACGTACATGTCTTCATTAGATCCATTTCCTTTATATTCGACTTTTACATTGACTATACCCAATGGTAAGAACACATTTGCTGTGTATGACCTGAATGCGATATTGGTTGGTTTTAGCTGCTTTTTGATTCCTAGACTTCTATATTAACTCTTAGGAATAAGTGTGAATCCAGCATTGGTGTCGACTTCAAATTTTTGCTGAACCCCTTCGATTTTAACACTAGTGTAAAACTTCTTTGTGTCACAGAATTCTTTTTAACAAACTCTTATCTTAGTTTAGATTTTCGGTTTCCGCTGCCAGACTAATTTTTAACTATCTTTCTAATCGTTCTCAGGCAGTTTTTTTTCGACAATTCTTTGTCTGATTTCCTTCCTGTAATTTCCGGCGTTCCTCAGGGTTCAGTGCTGGGTCCTCTATTGTTTTCTATGTACATTAATGACATAGAATCCTCTATTCACCATTGTTCATTTCACATTTTCGCTGATGACGTCCAAATTTATAAAAATAGTCGTTTAAATCAGGATTCTATTGATAGGAATATTTCTCTGATAAATGAAGACTTAAGTAATAACGCTAGTTGGTCGGTCTCTAATAGGTTCGTTTTAAATGCGAATAAATCTCAGTCGATTATAATTTATAAAAAATCGTTAGACACCTCGTCCTTTCGTGGTATTTTTCTGCAGGGTTCGCTAATTAGGTATTCAAATACTGTTAGAGATTTAGGCTTAGTTATTAATAAAACTTTTTCTTGGGGTGATCATTTAGTTAGTATTAGTAAGAGGGTCTTTGGTATGCTTAGTTGTTTGTATAAAGTAGTAGGATTTTCCGATAGTCAGTTTAGGAAAAAAATGTTTTTGTCTTATCTTCTTCCTCATTTTATTTATGGTGACATAGTTTTATTCGGTATGCTTCAGGAAAATATGAACGTTCTCCAAAGATGTTTCAATGGATGTACTAGGTTTATTTTTGGTATTAGGAAATTCGATCATATTTCTGCCTACTCTAGCCTTGTTTTAGGATGTAGTTTATCTACCTTTTACGAATTTCGCGTTTGTCTTTTTATTTTGAAACTTCTCAAAGCTAAGAAGCCTTGTTATCTTTATAGGAAGTTACTTTTTAGCAGGTCTCATTCCTCAAACTTCCGCCTGATTCCGGCCCAAAATTGTTGTAGGTCGCTAAACAAATCCTTTTACGTTAGGGGAGTTTCTCTTTGGAATTCAATTCCATTGGAAAAATTTTTGGAGTGGCGTGATTGATGGGCAATACGTAGTTTTTAAATTTATTTTTAATATTATTTCACCTCTTGCTGTACATTTTATTGTAAATGAGCTATTGCTCAAAATATAATGTGTATGCATGAGGTGGAAATTGTTTGAAAAAATTTAAAAGGTTTTTCTGCCTAATGGAAGCAGCTTCATTATTATTTTTTTTTTGTTCTTTTGTTCCGTTTACTCTGTTTCCATATGTGCTTTTCCTTTTAATACTAAATTATTGTTAAAGTTACAATAAATAAATAAATAAATATCCTGGCCCATTTCTGGTGTGGGCTGGTCGTAAATATCGATAATTTTGTTTACTCCCATATCATCATAATTGTTTAACCTATTTGTTGTGACAGCATTTGTTGAATTTGATCGATTCCTTTTACTTAAGAGAGCTTTAATGCATACTTTTGCAAGATGTCCTGTCTTACGGCATATTGAACACTCCATTGTTGCTCGTTCGATTCGACAGTCCTTTGATTTATGATTATTCCGACCGCATCGTAAACATACATTGTCGATCCCAAGTTTCTTGAAGTCGATCCATCCTTTTGATTTGGATCGCGTTTGATCATGATTTCCCCTTGGTGTTGATTGACTTTTACTTTGATTTCTTGTGGAAAAACTGTCCTTCCGTGATTGATGATTGATTATTTTGTTAATGTCACTTGCAGCTGTTGTAATTTCTGGTCTTTTTGAAAGTTCTTGATAATTCAATTTTGAATTGAGCTCGAAGAAATAAGCCTGCTGCTGATGTACTGTTTCCACATTGGCACTTTACTTTAAAATCACATTCCGTAATGTTACGGCGTAAAGCTGCTACGTAATCTGCTATTTTTTCTTTCTCTTGTTGATACGTTGATAAAAAAATAGTGTTGACTCACTAACGAGCTTTTTTTTGGCTCTAGATGCTTCTCTAATTCCGAGATTAATTGCTCATATTCTAATTCTCCCGGCACTTTCGGTTCAGATTTTCTGATTCCCGGGAATTCCCGGGATTCGGGACACGACAATGCCTAATTATGTATGTATGAAATATTATATTAAAATTCAAACAATTCTAAATTTTAATTGAAAAAAATTTGACATTTATACTGAATGATTCACTCAATTGGCGTATTCCGTTCTCCTATCATGAGAAATCTGCCGGCGGAAAAAAGAAAATTTAACCTATCAGCATTGATTTTACTCAACATATTACCAATGAGCTGAGTGTGTCCAATGAAAATTTAATTTTCGAAAGAAACGCACCCGCTAATGGAAAATTAGTCCCAATTTCGATGGATGTTGGCTTGATATAGTGGATCGTTTATTAAATTGGTTGTTTTTCTCTATTATGGTTTAAATTTATCACCTAGCTTTTCCTTGTGTTTTGGTTAAGCACACAGTGTGATAATTTGGACTAATTTTATTAGCTAATAGGCAACACCTTTATTTATTTTAATGGCTTAATTTCCTTTTTGAAATTCACGACTGTGATCAATAAGAGTTCCGTATTCTTTTAAATTTGTCAACAATAATGCCGAAGCTGCTTCAGCATTGGATATGACAATGTCTTGATCACCTAACGCACCTGAAGATACATTCAGAGGTTTAAGAACATTTTGTAGCAGCTGACAGCATTGCTCAATATTCGTTAAACCCACATTTCGCAGTTCCTTAAATGCTATTTATATTAATGAAATGTTCCAGCGTACTCTCTAAAGTACACCAGCGGTTGTGGCCATCTAACATAATATTCAGTTCTTTAGTTCTTATAAGCTATAACTCAATAATGTGTCTTAATTTTTTATAGTGTTGCACTTTTCACCTAAGTCTTGCTAATTAATTTCAAGAAGTTAATAAACGGCATAGAACAGTTTCGAAATTGGACTTTACATTCCCAGGAAATATTCACCATATCCCCGGGAAGCGGAAATACTCTTAATTTCTTAAATTCCCGAGAATTTGAACCAAATAATTTTTTTCCGGAAGGAGAAATTATCAGGAATTTCGCAAGTACAGTTTCGATCTGACTTTAAAATTTGGAATGAATAAAATGCACCTGCTGAGACGAACGCGAACAAGGGTTTATCTTCTAAACTTTATTTAATTTTCTACATTTCATCATTGTTAATCAAAATTCGGAATTCTATTTCGGGTTTTATGAAAGCAAGTTTAATAAATTCTAGAATTAGGCAACTTTATAATTCATTGTAAATCGAAGTTACACAATTCAAGAATTGTAGTGGAAATTCGCCGAATTGTAATTTAAAATTTATAAAAAATAATGGAAATGTAATGTAAATATATCCCAAACCGCCCGAATTAATTTGTATGTAGCACATTTAAAAAAAAATACTTGTACCTATTGGTTTGGTATTTGATGAGGCGTCCTTTATTGATTTTGAATTACAATTACATTTTATCAAATTGAGCACATGAATCAAAATGAACAAAATAAATAAAAAATGGACTTTTATTTATTTTTGTTTCGTTTTAGGTTGGAGTTGTTAAAGTACATAAATTAAATTAAGCTTCTTTTTAAAATTGATCTTTGGAGTTGTGTACTGTTACATAAAGAACGAAAAACAAATGCATAGCAAAGATAACAACCGAAAGCTTTTCGATTATGGTAAATTGCTGTATGTTTCGCTGACAACTATGTATAGATGGCGTGCTGATTGATAAAAATGAAAATTCAAAATAAATTGGCTTTTATGAACAGCACAGATTATTTACTATGGGATTTTTTTCTTTTCTCTTTGCCAAACAAAACAAAAAACAAATACATATGTTGTTTATGATTTAAACGCGCTAAAAGTTTATGCCACAATTTGAAAATTTTCATTTGGTCCCTCTAAGGATCGTTTATGAAAGGTTGAATTTTTTGATTCGGTATTTGGTTTTGCGAAGCTTCTTGTAAGTAGAACTATGAGACGTTATTATACTGGGCTAAATTCTAAAGACCTGCTTGTGAATTTGTTGTTTTGTATGTTGTGCTTTCGTGTTTGGTGTTAAAAATTGTTCGATTCTTCATATTCTTCATAGAAAAAAAGGTGGCTTGGCCTTTTGGTTGTAGCTATTACAAGAAGCAAAAATTGAGTCGCTGCGCGTCCCATAAATGGGACATAGTTAAAAAAAAAGCTATGATTGAAGTAGAAGTTTGAACCTACATACATAGGTTTTACGTGATTTAAAAGGAATTTCGGAATTGAATATTTTTCGAAACTTTTACGATAAATTTAATTTTTATTTAATGATTTATTGGCTTTTACATATCAACTTACAAATTTTCTTGCAATAATAAGATTATATTATGTATCTATTCGTGTTTATAGTGAAGCTGTGTGTGGAATAAATTAAATCTAGAGTAAGATATTTTGAAAATTTCGGAGTAATTTATTTTTATAGGTTAGAAGTAAACCCATATTCATTTTACCGCACCGGGCGTCTTAGAGATAGTGTACCTGTTACATTTATACGCAATCATAAAATTAAATTATAATTTTAAATTAATTTCTAGTCGTTTATTTAATTAATTTCTACTAAATAATTGTAATATTAAATAATACTGTATAATACATCAAAGTACTTCCTCTAACAATTAAATACAATATTAAACGAAATTCAGTTTAATTTAATTAAAAAAAAAAAAACCTGTAGCCCTCACCTCATCCATATTTAATCCAAACGCTGTGATACATTTTCAATATAAAATTAGGGAAAACAAACGAACAATTCTTATGATGCGCCAGAAAATTGAATGCACGTCCACGATCCATTTTTTGTTTAATTTTTTAGTACATAAAATTACGTTAGATATTTATGTAGTATGTAATGTACATATGTATGGCTATAAAAGCGAATTAGAATAAAAAAATTTACGTAAACCGCTTAATTATTTGTTGCTTATATCTGATGTGTGTCCTTTAGAATTTTTTTTTTTTTTTGGTTACATCGATAAGCAATTACAGCTAAATTTATTACGGCAAACGATGCATAGGCATACATGTACTAAATACTACTACTACTACTACTAATACTATAAAACTAGGCTCTTTTTGTGGCTGTGAGTTGTCCATTGAAGTCATCAAAATTATTTGAACAAACAAAACTCGTTTATTATTATTTTTTTGTAAGTCGAGGAAGATTTCTATAGGTTGTAAAACTGTTTATTTTCGATGTAATTTACTATTACCTATATATAAATAAAATAAAAATAAATTAATTTTATGTCTGTATACAAAAAATAAAAATTAATAATTTTCACAAAATTTAATGAAAATGTGCCGATTTGTTTTATTATTAAGTCAACTTCGGAATAACTAAGTGAAATTAAAATATAAATTTCGAGTGCCCCACAAATATGTTAAATGTACTGAATTTACAAGTACCGGTCCGAAGTGATACTACAACCAGCCTAAATACACCAGATCGTGATCGATTTTTTCGCAATGTAACAAATTGTGTCAATCACACCACAGGATATGAAAATACGTTTGAAGTTTTAGGCCGAGGTAGTTATGGCACCGTTATTAAGGCGATTTATAAAGGGTGTGAAGTAGCAGCTAAAGTTGTTAAAAATGATTCGACAGTGAATAAAAAATCATTAATAAATGAAAGCAATGTGTTGAATTGGAACCATCCGAATGTGATAAAAATATTTAAAATTGTTTGTGGGCCGGAATGTAGTATTATTATAATGGAACGGCAGGAAGGAGATGATTTACAAAATATTTTAAATGAACAGGTTATACCGTACTGTCATAAAATTCTGTAAGTAGAAATTTTTGATTATTAAAAAAATCTTTTGTCTGGAATTTCTTGAGAGGTATCTGTTGCTGGACAAAAAATCTGTTAAGACAATTTGTCTTTGTGAAATGAGGGTTTATATTTATTAAAATTCTTAGAATTATTAGCCTTCATACCAAACCACACATACCCTATTCGCTCAGTTTGTCCATCAAAAATTATTTATAAAAATAACCCTCTAATTGAACCACCGAAATCTATGGAAATTTTTCCGATCGCATATCAGCAGAATTTTCATCGGATCCAAGATATTTTATTTTGAAATTGAATATGGCCAAATATAATGCTCAAATTTGCATCCGGCTTGTTGACATTTGTGGAATTCTCTTTTTGTTCCCAAAAATACCAACAGTGGTTTGTGATTCGTTACTATAGGGTAGATGTTGCCCTATAAAATCATGATGGTTCCTCTTGTTGCAACCGGGAATTTTGTGGCTTAAGACCCTGGGCTGCGACCTTAATCAGTCAATCATCATCTCCAGGTCTCTCAGCTGGTGGTCCCTCAATTGGTGGCCATTTCTAATATTATTAACACCCCAGCCCTTTCATCTTTCCGATTTTACCATAGAAAAGCCTCGTTGTTTAATCTTTCACAATTTAGTTTACTACTGCCACCTTGCCACCAACAACGTTGTTTATCTGCATAAATTAAATCTTAAATAATGTTCCGTTTAACATAGGATCTGATGCGTTCTCGATTATTAAAATTCTAAATCTTTTTGTGATACCTTCAGTTCAATGGACAACTTGAACCGAAAATACCGTATAAAATTCCAAACAAACCACAGTATAGAAGTTATTGTTTGTGTTTTCCTCATTAGGTATCATCGATGTATTTTATCCCAAATTTGGGGAAATATCTGCGGCATTGTTGTTTTATACATTTTCTAAGCGTGTGATCGTGTAAATAGCGAATGCTATTCCTTATTGTTCTCCATACATTCTGCTGTTGCACACTCCAGATATATAGGTCGAGATCGATGCCAATGTTTAATTAATCCACTGGCGAACCTTCCGAAGAAGCAACTATTTAACAACAAGAAGTAAAGGTGTATTGAGCAATTAATCTTCCGCAGACCTATCATACAGATAGCAAAGCTCGGATCAATAAAAGCTTCCGCTACTTCCTTGACCTTTTTGTTACTGGCTGGGTTGCTTCATTTAACATTTTAAAACTCTCTTTGCTGACTGAGACGTAATTGTCTCGTTCACAGATTGGTTCTATTTGAAAGACTTCCAAATTTTAACTACTAATTTTCTTCTAATGGTCAGTCAACCGGGCTAAGACGTTGCGCTTTATTGGAATATTTGACGATGGGCTCGATTGACGATGGGCTGACGCTCATCTCTCGTTTGGTTTATAATTATGCCGAAAATACTGACTTGCTACATCATTACAGTCGCCAGTTTTCCAGCACTGGAAAGTTTGTCTTTAGGCCACTATAAATTTTCTCTAGTTATACTTATGTGGGAGATTTTAAGAATATTTTTGTTTTGATTTTATTTCATATGTGGTTTTTATTTACCTTATACAATTTTTCACACACTGCTGCACTGAAAGAGGTCATATCCTTTTTCCACTCCGTCAACTTCTCTTTACATCAAACTCACATTGCAGCCTATGTTTTAGAATCCGTTTCAGAACAGTCGAAATCTCACGAAATCAATTATGCTGCAGATTTTTAATTAAGCTCAGCAACATTCCGATAATCCAGTTAAACGGATAAACGGATACATTTTCCACTTCTAATTCTCCAAAATTTCGTTTAATTGTCGACTGCTATCATTTCATCACACCCCTCATTAACACAAGAGTTTATTTCTTTCGTTTTACTTGAAACATATAATATCTAGTTCCAATTTCTTCCACATTCTTTGGTGCTATCGGTTTTCCTCTGATTAATGCCACCATTCCCGTAATCCTTTCGATGGTTCTGGTTCAGTTTGTTACTGTGTACGTAATAGTTTTTTTGTCTGTCCCATATACCTAGGTCAGCCCGAAAATTTCGATGCCTCCAGAATGTAACATCCGTCGTGGCCCACGCCTGAGAGTTGGAGTTTCGTTCCATCACATTGTTTTGTTTGATTTAAATAATCTGATTCCTCTGATTCGTTCCAATTTTGAATTATTATGGTCTCTATCTTCATCATTGGCAGTTACATGCAATGAAGGGTATTTACACAACTCTTTACAATTCAACTGGATGTTGTTGAAATACTTTTGATAAAGCTCATCTTATTCGGTTGAATATGGAGAACTCTATATAATATTTGAAGTCTTCTTTGCAGCCGAAGTAATGGTCATCAGTTCTGAAACGTGCTCTGGATAGTGTAACAGTTGACACGGTAAATGCAAGTTGTAAAAGATTTGCTTAAGTTTGTTAAAGGAGAGGTTTAATATCTCGATGTTGTTTTGTTAATTCTTCAATTTTCTGATACGGCTGCATCCATTTTTACAATGGTATGAATCCTTTCAATACTGTTGGAGTAATATAACGTGAATGGTAGTTACTTCTTTACTCCTTCGAGCTCGAAAATAATTCGTAATTTCTGTTATCCTCGGCAAGCCAAATTTCACGAAATTTTTGTTCGTGTTATTTTAATCGGTGAACCAATTATTATAAGGTTTCGGATTTAATACTAAATAAATGAGGGCAGGCTGAAAAGTCTGTGCAAAAACAAAGGCAAAACAATTTTTTACTTTTAGGCATTTTATGTTTTTGGTACCTTCTGGAAATCTGGGTTTGTTGAAACCCTCAAAATAGGTTTCTGTTTTCGCTATGATCACATCATTCGATGAAATCTTTTTTCGGTAAGCCATTTTTTACATTTACGAGAATAGAAAAAAATCGCACGTTACCGAGTCGGGCGAATAAGGCGGTTGCTTTAGCAATTCAAGCAAATTGGCAATGGCGCTACTCGATATGTGAGATGACGCGTTGTCATGATGATAGAAGAGGACTTTTTCTCGCCAAATATAAGCGTTTTCCCTTATTTCGGTATTCAAATTATCCAGTAACGTGTAATAATATTGTCCGGTAATCATTTTACACTTTTGAAGGTAACCGATGTAAAGTGCTTTTCATACCGGCTGCGTTGACTTTGGGCTTTAAAAAATTTACGTTTTATTTTTAATAATTATCACTTAAAAATAATTTATTTTATAACAGTTTCAAAATATTTCTTTAAAAAGTGATACTGTTAATTAAATAAAACTAAATTACAAAATTTTAAAGTTAGAAAACGACTTTACATTTTTAAAGTCCAAAGTCAACGCAGCCGATATGAAAAGCCCTTAAGAGTCCTTTGGAATCCCAAAATATCGTGGGCATGACCTTACCAGCTGATTCAATCAAATTCGCCGTCTTCGGTTTAATTTTATCGGCCTCACATTCCTGCATTGATTGAACCTTTCATTTCTGAGGGAAGTGATGAATCCAGGTTCAGTCTACGGTTATGTACCGTCAAAGAACCCTCTTAAATGTCTGCTCAAAGCAAACTCGCATTAGTTGGAGAGTAAATTTACTCAAAGAGAGAATTGTTTGTTTTTGTGGTTTTAAGTATACATATTGCATAAGACTCACTGTATTGTTCAAAATTTAATTTCTACACCCAATTAGGCATTTACTTACTATTACACCCTAATTTGATTTTTTTTTTGTTCGACATGAGATGTCTCTATGAAATGTTATTTAGTTTATGATTTTACATTTAGGAATACAGTCTGTATTTCATAGAAATCTATATTAGAAGTTTAAGATGCCAAAAAACTACCGAAAATGGAAGAGGAGACTTCTGTAAGATAGGACAGCCATAATACAAACACAACTAATACCGTCCCCATTGACGCAAGCTTCTCCTACGCTGTATCATATATGCGAGATTCAGCTAATGTGTTCAAAATCACCTTAGAACGAAAACTGCATGAGATTTCCGTCTTCTTCGCCCGAAGTATTTGGCATGGTTATAGAATACACGGAGATTGTTTTAGTGTTTATGGTTGTCAAAAGTGAACTAAATGACATGTCTGTCTAAAATTTTAAACAAGGATGTTTAAAAGGTGGCTGTTTAACAACACAACCACAATGTGTTTTTTATGATTAGGGTGCCACCTATTAGATTTTGCACGAATTTTTCAGATTTGCAAAGAATAATTTCTGACTAAGCTTAAACTGTTAAGATGCCTTGCTTGCAATTATTCGCTTAATTTGCTATGTTTAGGCGGCCTCGTCTTCCAGGTTTGAAGAGCCTGAGCACGTGCCAAGTTCCCATTTTAATTGTTAAGTACTTAATCGGTTACCATTCATAATGGCCTTAAAATGAATATGATATGTTCCGAGGATTTTCCTTTATTTGAGGTTCATCACTTGATTTTGTTTTTTTGAGAAAGATTAGATAGTTTGTCATTACAAGGATGGTGTTTCCAGTTGAAGAATAACAGTGCAGTGGATCGTTTACACTCATAATTCCCGAGATAAGTAAATCTCCACAAACTTCAACGGCTTCAAGATAGGCAGGTGAATAATTTTAAAACTCAACGGGCATCAGGAAATACTCTGAAAATATCTGAAGCTTGTAATGTAACTTTGAAATTGTGGCTGCCTTCTCTTCCAAATGATCTTCCGCGGTTGCTTAATATTATATTTTGTGGCAAAGGGTCCTAAGAATACCCTGAGTTTTTGGTACTATGGCTGTTATGAAAATTAGTTTTGTTTAGAGTTTATCCATTTGCTTCTAAAATTTGAAACCAGTTATTGATTGTTAACGTTTGGCTTTCATTAATGAAGGGCTCGGTTTCCATGCAATATCAGTGCCATGTTAGTTCAGTACCAGTGGCACCCGTGGAGTTTTAGTGATGATTTTTTACACCTATCAGTGGCAGTTCAGCACTAGTGCCATAAATCTCTAACTAAAGACATCGAATGCTGTCGAATTAAATTTCAAATCAAACTTACAAAATTTAACAATTGAACGAAAAAAAAGAAAATAGTCTGTCCCTATCACTTAAAGAGATATTTTATTTATTACATATTTTCAATTCAGTTAATTATACCAAAAATATGTCCGTGAAATTCGAAAAATATCGTCGGCAAAAATATAAATTATCACGATATGTATAAACGAAGTGTAAATGCTTTACTGGAAATCATATGAAATAATAATTTTTTATCACTGATGTAATTAAAATAACTTCCAGCAACAATTTCAAAATTCGTAAAACGCAAAATATTAGTATTTGTAATCTAATTTACTAATTCCAGAAATCGCTTATAATAAATTACCACTTCGTGTATTTCAAACTACAAATTTCGAGCCCTCGCAAAATTTTTCTTGGTCCCATGAAAAGTATAAAGCTTTTAGATAAACACTTATTTCTTCCTATTGGCCAGCCTCGCATTAATTAAAATTATCTGGCCTCAAATACAACGAAACATCGTGCAATTCAATGCTATGCCGATTTCTAAATGTATCGGTCAAGCAGCGTTAATTACACTTTTTAAGTGAACCTACACTTTTTCAGTACACTTAGACTTTTTGTTAATTTGTGTAGCAACACTTTGTGTGAAATACTTCCTCATATATTTATCAATTTTTACATTGAGAAGATTTAGCAAGAAAAATTCTCCATATGTGTATTACAAGCCGTACACTTTTTAAATTATTTAAATGACCCTGTTAAAGTTAGCCGAAAGTTTCCAGCCGAAAGTAAACGGTCGATAATGCAGATTACCTTATTAACGTTCCAGCCGGAAGTAAAAAAAAAATTGTGGTTATCAGCCGAAAATAAGTAGGATACATGGATTGTAATAAATAATTTTGTAAATAGTATTACGTGGAAAACTTTGTTTAACCTATTCGCGGAAAATATCGGAAAATCAGAAGAATTCACAAAATTGGAATAAAATCAATCTCTATAAGAGTGTATATGTATATGAAGTTTAATCGTTTTTATTGGGTTTGTCAATAGCTATCGCAGGAAAAACATTCAGGTCAAGTTTCTCGTGGGAAATTTCGGAAAATTCAATTTTCCAAAAATCATTAGAAAATTTGTATAAAATCAGCCTCTAGAGTGTTATGTCTGGAGATGTATTTTATTGATGTGACTTGTCAAAAGCTATTTCAGGGGAAAAATTCAGTTCCAATTTTCTAATGATTTAACGGGAAACTTGAACTGAATTTGTTTCCTGCGATAGCGACAAGTCACATCAATGTAATCCATCTCCAGACATAACACTCTAGAAGCTGATTTTATTCCAATTAAAGTATTTTTTTAGGTTTCGCGAGTTTTCCATAATTTTCCACGACAAACTGGAGCCAGGTTTTGCCATATAAGAATATTAACAAAGGTCTTCAAGGCTATTCATGCATCGTTAGTAATTTTTAGGCTAAACACTACCGATTGATATCGACTTCGTTTTTTATTTTCGGCTGGGAGAACACAATCTGCATTACCGATTTCTACTTCCAGCTAGAGTAATACAATCTGCATTATCGGCTTTTCATTTGCGACTGGCAACTTTCGGCAACTTTAACAGTAGTTATTGTTAAATATGTACACTAAATTCGAGATAAAGTTTCCAACTTTATGTGAATAATTGCGGCCAGAGCATGACCATTTCTTACTTCAAGAAAAAGTTCGATTCATGTCAAGGGCTGCAGCTTGAATTAAGAGAGGATGCTCTTCTACATATACAACTACACAAAACTTGTGAATATTTACTGTTAAATCTCGTTATTTCAAGCAACAAACATCCCTCCTGTAACGTTTTTGCACATTTTTCCAATATCATACCTTTGTGATACAACCAACATTCATAGTAACGGTAATTATAAAATCGAAACAGTGAAATCGTTTGGTTACTTCCTTATGCCTGGTAGTCAGCCCATTAACTCTAAAAATGAACATAATGTGGTTTTAAAAGAATATCTGGTCCGCGGAAATAGATCGAATATATTTGTGGTCCTCGGTGTGATTTCGGTTGCGAACCACTGCTCCCTAACATTAATAGGTTAGAGCCATCCCACATTGAAAATGGATCTTCGTGTCTCTTCGTATCAAAAATAATCTGCGTATTGTGGACGCCAATTGTATACGTTTTGATAAAAATGCTGATTATGTATCATATAAGGTTGGAGTACTTTGAAGCTGTAATGAAGGCCGAGGTTTGGCCTGAGCAACTTCTTATTAAGGAATATAATTTCAACCAGAAGGAAATTTTCGCGGAGTTTGCCAGCAGTCTTGAACTCATTAAACTTGTCTGCTAATAATGCCGATGTAGATATTAATTCTAATTTCATCTATTTTCAAAGCGTTCGTGGCATTGTTTCAAAGTCTACTGAAGTTTTTTTTTTGTGTGTGCATTTATGTATGTATCCGATTTATGCTGCTGGTTACAATTAATTTGAAAGCGGATACATATTTACGGTGCGGAATACTTTCCTGCAGATTACTTTGTCTACAGAAGTTATCGTTCGGAGTTAAATAGTTTTAAATCTAGGGGTGGTGGAATACTCATTGCTGTTCACTCTTCTATCGGTAGTGATATAGTTGATAGTGATCCAACTATAGAACTATTATGTGTGAAGCTGAACATATGTAAGAAATTAATACATATCATTGGTGTATATATTCCACCGAATTCGGGACTTAAGGTGCGTATACTAGTTATACACAGTGTTTGTTTAATATTCCATCCTCAACCAACATGGATGACAACGTGCTGATTTTGGGGGACTTCAATTTACTTAAGGTCAAATGGGTATATGATGTGGAGGTAAACTATGCCATACCATGCAACGTCACATCAACTGGCGAAACCTCATGTATTGATTCCATCTTATCTTATGAATTTGTCCAGATTAATGATGTCCCTAACTACATTGGCAAATTTATGGATCTATTTTTTACAAATTTGATAAATTTGTGATGATGTTAACCATAAATCGATGGAGATCAATTTGAACCAATCGGAACTCTTACTGTCTAATTCAATTAAAAATAATTTTGTGTCTAGATTTTATGAACGTATAGATTTTGATGGTCTGATTTCAAATTTCACATCAATTGATTGGAATGCGCGGCTCTCATCTAATGACTTAGATTAAGATGTCCAATTATTTTATAACATTTTGTTTAATGGTATCGACAGATTCCTTCCAAGATCTGTTACGAATTATAATCATAATAATCCTCCGTGGTTATTAAACCACGTTTGATTAATTTGGGTAATCGAAAGATGAAATTATGTACATATATCGAAAATAGAAATGACCTAACAATGCATCTGTTAAATTGGCATTTTTGTCTTTATTAAAGGAATATGATTGCATGCACAAAATAGCTTATAAGAACTATATCAATAAGGTTCAAGATGATTTGAAATTAAATCCCAAATCGTTTTGGAACTTTGTTCAGACTAGGAGGAAAACATGTGGCCTTCCGTCGAAATGTCTTACAATAATGTTGGTGGCAATAATTCTGCGGATGTAGCCAACTTATTTGGTTCTTTTTCCAAAATACAATAATTACCACCTCAGGTATACATTGTATCACTCCAGATTATATTATTGAATCACTCCGTCAGAATAAAGATGGCTGTGTCCAGATGGTGTCCCTTCAAGCTTTCTAAAAAAAACTTAGTTATGAGTGGGCTTTTCCTTTGTCAATATTATTCAATGGATCATTTTCGTCGGATATTTTTCCAACTGTCTGGAAATCCTCTCATATCGTTCCTATCTTCGAGTCCGGTAATAGGAACGATGTCTCTAATTATAGGGGCATTTCTATACTGTCAGCTATCCCTAAATTATTTGAATCAATTGTCTGTGACCACATGTATTTCGGACTGAATTCATTTATAATTGACGAACAACATGGATTTGTCCGTGGTAGATCTAATGTGATGAACTTAATAGAATTTTCGAAACGTGCTTTGGAGTTGATTGAAGTTAAGGCACAACTTGACGTCATTTATGCTGATTTTAGCAAGCACACTGACTTTAGCTTTCTTTAAATAATGTGAGGATTTAATAATTTGTTTGAAAAATTGGCGCTTAACAAGATAAAATAAATCAAAAATTTTCGGTTAATTAATTTCTCACGTTGACCGCGAATATCTTATTTTCGTTTTTTTCTTTACAGCATACTGTGTGACATAATCAACGGGCTACATTATTGTCATCGAAATCAAATTGTACACCTTGACATTAAGCCACAAAATATTTTAATTGAATTTTACAATA